>CM071870.1:9996331-10020688 GCA_036759665.1 Gynandropsis gynandra
CTCGAGGACGAGCAAAAGGTTAAGTCTGGGGAGTTTGATAACACGTAATCCGTCATAGTATTTCTATCATTATTAGGTTTAGTTTTGAGTAGATTACTTAGATTTCTCTCATTTATCGAGTTTATTCGAGGACTTCATCTACATTTCGTGTTTTGTATAGGAAATGAAGACATGAAGCGAAACACGAGAGATTACGGCAATTCTACCCCAAAAATGTGATTTAATGACAAGGTACAACTTGTGCAAAGCCATGGAAGCAAATCAAATACTCAAGCATCGAGCGAAAGGAGCGGAAACAGCATTTGAT
The DNA here is from genome assembly GCA_036759665.1 of Gynandropsis gynandra. Lineage (NCBI taxonomy): Eukaryota > Viridiplantae > Streptophyta > Magnoliopsida > Brassicales > Cleomaceae > Gynandropsis > Gynandropsis gynandra. The sequence goes on from CM071870.1 coordinate 9,996,639, forward strand.
GGTGTACATGCTCGGGCATGAAGTGTGCCTGCTCGGACTGTGTTTGTGCACCCGATCGGGCTGTAAAATGGACCAGAATTTCGCCGAGAGAATTCCCGCTCGGGTCCACCTTTTTCTCAACAAACTCCTAAGTTTTAGAACGGCCAAATAATGAGAAACCAGATCTGGAAAAAGAGGATTCGAACCAGATTTGTCGGATCCACCTTTTTCTCAACTAACTCCTAAGTTTTAGAACGGCCAAATTAACGAGAAATCACATCTGAAAAGAGGATATTCGAACCAGATGCAAAGGAGGGGACGATTCAGAGACATTAGAGGACACACATTGAGAGATTTGGAGAGATCGAGAAGGACGGAACGAGGGATCCGAAGCATGGAGGATCTATTGAAGACATCGGTTGATGAATAGGGAGCATTCTTATTCTCTTTCTATGTCGAATTTAGTATTCTTTTATTTTTCGTTTTCTGAGTTCATGTCCAAGTAGATCTATTGCCATAGGTTAGTGAGTATTGCCAATATGTAATGAAGTCTTGTGCTTAATGAATGGTGGATCTTAATGCTTTCATACTTGTACGCCACTCGATATGAATGAATTTGGTATTTGATCATGTTTTCAGATTGATTGGTTGATCTTAATGCTTCAATACTTGTACGCCACTTGATTGATGATATTAGTAGTCTAATAAATCTACGCCAGGGCATTAGACTTTGGAACTTAGCCATGATTTAGGGTTTAATCGGTTTAGAATCTACGCCAGGTCAATCGATTGGATCTAGGGATTAGGATAGCGGTCGTAATGCGTGTATGTATGTGAAATGCGCAATAGATATATTGGTATACGCATGCTAGATAGTGGACAAGTCTACGCCAGTCAGTTTCTATAGGAGAGCTTGAATTCCCTGAACTCGTGATAGTATCTAAGACCAATGATCTTGTTAGAACTTCATTGCATCGTTGTGCGACTCTTGACACCTATGGTGTTTAGTCGTTGAGTCATTCCTATAAATTAGTTTAGTTTAGTTTGCATTTGCATTCCATCTCCTTATTGATTTCACACGTCTTATTCATTAGTCTAATAGCTTTAGAGTCGCATCAATTCCTTGTGTTCGACCCTAGTTACTATACGATCCGTATTCTTGCGGAAGCGTTAGATCTAGGTAATTTATTACTTGAGAAAATGCACATCACCATGTTTAGCATTATTGTATACCTCACTTATCACCTTGGAAATGCTCTTATTTTGATCGGAGAAAAATGGCAAATCATGGTAATCTGATATTACCTATTGAACCTTTGTCATAAACCATGTCCAACTAGCATCATTCTCAGAGTCAGCTACTCCAAAAGCATCAATGATCAAGGCTCCATCATAGGCATTCTTCAAGAAAGTTCCATCGACGGAAATGACTTTTCTAATGCTCTAAAATCCTCATTACTAGCTCCCAATGTAACAAATAAATACTTGAATCTATTATTGTTGTCTAATTCATGATGTGTAACAGATCCCTCATTCACCTTCTTTAGCATGTGCATGTAACATGGAAGTATTTCTAATTTTAACTACCGCGTACATCATACTCAGCCAACTTATTTCTTCTACATGTTGTAGAATATGATCAATTTACACTAAAACATCCATGCACCATCGTTGTACTATTTCTTGGACTTGATGTATCTAGTTTTCTCAGATATTGTTCCTTCAAAAGGGATTGAACCATTTTTGGTATGCCATAATTATAACTCAACTCAATCGAGGACCATGTATGCATCTTGTTGTGTACCCTCATTGAGAAAGATTCTAAAAGATTGTGCTTAGCCACACGTAATGACCATTTGCACTTAGAATCTCTTTGTTTGCATGTTGCAAAAACTATTTTTTCTTCGACTTACCTACGTTAAATCCAAACCATTTCATGCATTCAGCCTTTTTAAGCAACAATACGACGTCGTCTTTTCATGTAAAATCTTGACCCACGTAAATGTCTAACTCGTTGTCTCAATCAAAACTTGAGGAACCAACAATCAATAAATCATTAAGGGACACTTCATTGTCGGCTTCAACATGTTCTGCATTTTCAACTTCATTTTCAGGTTCATCAAGTTCTATATTTCTAGCTTGAATAACGGGCCTAACTTCAACACCAACTTCATTTTCAACTCCATCTCTAGCTTCAACACATTTTTCATTTTTAACAAATATTATTTCTTTTATTACGTCGTTGATCTCAACATGTAAGAAATTTTAGAATTCATCCATGTTAACTTCCAACAAAAAACTCAATAACATCTTCATCAACTAAGATGAATGAAGGCCTCATAGGTCCTACAATCATCGAGACATAGCTATATCTTATCTTCTTCGTAGATTTATCCATATCGATCTTCCTACTGATGCGATTAACGAGATCATTGTATTTCACATTTTGCAAACTTTTATTCAACGCCATTGTATAAACTTCATCCTTTTCGGAAATCCACTCTATCAATTCATCATTTTGGATCTTCTAAACCCCCCAATTATCAAAATAATTTACTAACCACTTATTATCTCTTAACATCCATAATACACAACGAAATGAAATGAAATATTATAAAATACATCAATTAATGTTGTACCACATACATTGTACCACACATTTATACAAGAACTTGTACCACACTCGTTGTTTGTACAATGTAGTGGTAAAATGTTGGGGAACAACGTTTTAGGTACAATATTGTAAGTACAATGTATGTGGCACAACGTGTGTGGCGTAACGTGTGTGGTACAACATGTGTGATACGTGTATGATACAACGTGTGTGGTACAACTTGTGTGATACAACTTGTGTGATACAACGTTCGTGCTAGTACAACGTGTGTGACACAACATTAGTGGTTTATTTTGTGTGTTATAAAATGTCCGTGCTAGTATAACGTGTGTAGTACAATGTTAGTGGTGCAATGTGTAAGGTATAAGATTCGTGCTAATGGTACAACGTTTGGCTAATACGTTCGTGCGTGTACAACGTTGTGGTACAATGTGTGTGGTATAACATATGTGGTATAATATTTGTTATATAACATGTGTGGTACAACGTTGGTGCTATTACAAATTTGTCGGCAGTATTTTTGAATTATCGTCATCGAAATCGTCGTTTTCACATGCATCCCAATTGATAGAAGGCATATGTTCCTTCAGCGTGCTCATCAACCGTTGATGTCGTCTTTCTGAGCGTTGATGTCATGGTTTGTCACTTTCCTTAACTTTGGAGGAACTTGCATGTTGTGATGTCGATCCTCCAAACTCAAAAACCGACCTTTATACGGTGTAACTTGCTGTAAAATAAATATCGAAATTTAATTACAGTTATAAGTAACAAAATTATATCAAATTGTAATAAATTTACCTCTAGATTAACTCGTTGTATTATTTTTTACTTAAAGAAGGTTATGTTTCGTTTTCTCTCGGCAGAATTTGGGACATTGGTTCTGATGCCATGTTTTGAACATCGTCATGAACACATTACGCTCTGGCATATACCCACAAACAGTCAGATTTCTTAGTGTGTGTACATTCGAGCAATTCTACGTATGACGGTTCAGATCCCTTCTCTTTCGTGTAATACAAATTTCAAATATATATTTTAATATTAATCATATGTCAATTGTATAAAATCCTAAAAAAACTTAAAAATCTTACCAAATCTTCGTAAATTCCGCGAAAAAAGGAGAACCAGCAGTATGTGCACTCATCACGTATTCTTCTCTATCAGAACCGTGAGATTGACTTCTTTGCTCGCTTCTTTTCTTAAAACTGAGATCATCCCAATAAGCGCACATTTGTTCCTAGACATTGGTTGTCATCCAAATGGGTTTCCCTTTCTTCTCTTGATCTTTTTTAGTCATTTACGAGAGCTTTGAGATGAAATCCCGCAACCCGTTCAAATTCAGACTTTACTAGTCTGATAATCTCGGGATTCCAATAAATTTTTTGCTAAAACAATGAAATAATTATTTTATTTAAGATCTTATTTAAATTATGAAAATAAATATTATTGAAAACGTACCACAAAAGATTTCCACCAACGTTATTTAATATAAGGTCGGTCTGCATCTAAATATAACATGGACGATCGCAATCAGCTTCCATCGTCTTTGTTATATGACGATAAAGTTAATCATAACCAAACCTATAAATCAACATTAAGTGTTTATTTATAAATTTACATTCGAATTTGTGATACGTACCACTGTACGCCGTTTTCATGACTCGGGTCTAAACGAGAACCTCAACGCCTTTCCTTTTTCATTGATAGAATTTCTTCCATCGGTTGTTCGCGTTGCATCTAAGGCTCATATTGCATCATTGGCTCGACCGGTAATGACATCTCTTTATAATAAGGATACGACATATATTGTGTTGATCCAGTGTTTAGAAATAAATTTGGATTCCTAAAATCCAAAAACCGTATCAGATTACTGTGTGTGTTATGGATGAGAACCATTAGAATTTTCCTACGAAATAGAATAGTTTCTCGTGTTACCGTCTCTTTCAACGCGACAAGACAAACTAAAATTTTAACTTAAAATAAGATAATTGTTGTTCATTTCAAGTTTTAATTCACTACCTATTTTAAACAAAAATTATACTAAAAATTATTCTAATATAATTTAACAAGCACATATAATTTAATATGTATGCTATTAACCTATCCTAATCAAGTTTTTAACTACACTTAATCAAAAAAAATTTAAATAATCAAATTTTCATTTAATCCATACAATATTTCTTGTAGACATTTTAACAAACACTTAAACTACACATTCCAAATCTAACTAAAATAATTCCAAGTCTAACTAAACTTAATCTAAATCTAACTAACTATATAACAAATTTTAGCAAATATATTTCATATCGAAAAATATTGTTTAAATTAACTTGTCCAACCGATGAACGGAAGATGGGAATGGTGACGGACAGACGGACAAAGAGACAGTTGGACGGAAGGACTGAGGGACGGACCAAGTACAGACAGACGGACGGAGATACGGATGGCCTAGGATGCACGTATGGCTTGAGACGCACCAACGGAATTAACGGAAGAACTGAGACGTACCAACAAAAGGGTGAATGGCTGCAATTCGGCGAGTGGAAATAGAGAGTTAGGCAATGTTGGGCGAGGGGGAAGGAGTCGCGGACGAATTTATAGAAATTTTTACGGGCGGGTAAGGAACTCTGTCTGCAAACCGTCCTTAGGCACGGACAGAAAAATGTGTCGTCCATAAGCCGCCCGTAAATAAGGACGGTTTCAAGACGGTCGTTCGTAATTTATGGACGTCTTGCAGACGACCCGAGACAGCCGTTCATAATTACTGATGGCCCTAAGATGTCTACTCTAAAAGTATTGTCTGCAATTGCAAACTGCTCTACCACATCTGTGCATAAATGGTGAGTAGTCCGCAATCCGAAAGGACAGACCAAGTGACAGTATTCGACCAAGGGATGGACCGAGGGACAGAGATGGACCGAGGGATAGGGATGGACCGAGGGATGGGGACAGACTAAGATAGTCATTCGAAACCGACCGAGGGACGAAAAGGGACAGACCGAGGGACTGAGTGGGACAGAAAGGGACAGATCGAGGGACAGGGAGGGATGTACCGTGGGATCAAAAGGGACAGACCGAGGGATGGGGACAGACCGAGGGACAGGAATGGACCGAGGGAAGGGGACGCATCGAGTTAACATGAATAAACTGATTTAACAATGCAATAAGAAATATAAACACTTTTATTATTGTTTTGAACATCCGATAACATGTTAACATGAATCATCTATAGAGTCACATCATTCTTCCGTCGATTCTTGTGTTTCTAAATTTGATTCAAATTTTTATTCTTTATTTTCTTCTATCCCTTCATATAGATCATCTTCATTTGTTTCAATTTCTTCAATTTCACCATGCACTAGTGCTTCAATAGTAACTTCATCAATAACAACAATCTCGTTGGTTTGTTGTTGCATTTCCAATTGTTGCTCTTTTGTGTTGTCTATAAATATACCCCTTGGAATTGTCTTTATTACGATACGCCAAGCTGAAGATTGTCTAATATGTAGATAGAAAACGTAACAGACTTGATCAACTTGTGACACAAGAATAAAAGACGCGTATTTTGCATATCTTCATGTCGAGTTAACTTCTACAACGCCTAATTTGTCTATTCTTATTCCGCGACAGCTTATTGGATCGAACCAATCACATCGGAATAAAATCTCTTAAGCCGACTTAACCTACAAAAAATGTCAAATATAAGTAAATATAAATTAAAATCCCATACATGGTATGGATAACATTGTTTTAGAGTAGTAATGAAACCTGGATATTCCAATTGCAAAATTTTTTTCAAACTCCCATAAAAATCTGGTTCGTTGGTCAATTTACAATAGCTTTCACCTTTCACACATACACCATAGTTCATAGTTGACTTCAATTTCTCATCTTCATAAGTATGAAAGTTGTAAACACCTGTAAAATACATTGGCCAACTCGTAACTTCCACAAGCGATCCTTTAACAAGATCTCGTAGCTACAATGGGTGATTATTGTTCTCAATCTTCATTATGGAGGAAAAAATCATCTATAAAGCGTCGAAATGTTATATAAAATTAATTTATTTATATTTAAAATATCATTTACTTACATATTGTTCGATCCATATGGAGAAATATCTTTCTTTAAGTTCCTGGAGTTGAGATTCATCAATGTTCACATATGTATTCTTCAATGTATCATCAATATCCTATAAATGTTAGAAAATTATGTTAATATTACAAATAAAATGCGTATATGCAATTGAATCCATATTTATAGTATGTTACCTTTCAAAAGAACATAGATATTCACAGTTGAGTAAAACATACGTATGCGGGATATGTAGATCTCATTGTGATAGCCATAGATATTTCGCCTAACCAACAGTTCGACCAATTCTGCAAAATATATCTGGAACATCTGGTACTGGATATGAAAATACCACACCACCATCAAAAGATCTATCTGGATTTCTACTTCGCATTTGAACATGTGGCTCGAAGTAGTAAGAAGTGAAGAACTATATCTCCTTATTCACATATTGTTCCACAATTGAACCTTCTGGACGAGCTTTTTGTTTGGTTTTCTTCAGATGAAACATAAATCGCTCGAATGGATACATCCAACGAAATTGAACTAGACCTCCCAATGCAGCTTCGAGCGGTAGATGAACTGTCAGATGCTCCATAACATCAAAGAATGATGGTGCAAAAATCATAGTATAGTAACTATGTTACTTTTTAGTCTACGGACCACATCTACACTTAAATTTCTCGCACATAAATTTCGAAAAAAATATACCAATACTTGAATTAAAATATTAGTTTATTTAAAAAATAATATATTTAAGTTATTAATCATTATTCTATTAAAAAACGATACTTACAATTGCTTTTTGTGCATGTTTGTCATCAATTCAGAAAAACATATGGGAAGTAGTCTTTGCATGAATACATGACAATCGTGACTTTTCATCCCTGATAACTTTCCTCCATGAATATCGACGCACCTTCCGATGTTAGATGCATAACCATCATGAAATTTCACGTCTTCCTTCAACAATTTCAACAATTTATATTTCTCATTGTTCGACAATCTGGATATTAAAATTGTAATTTTACCGTCATCACTTATATGTAACTCCTTCCGTGAGCAATACTCTTCTAGATCCTTATGTGATAATGTTATCTTTCATTTTTTCCTGTGACATTCAGTACTGTTTTGATGAAATTATCGGAAATAATTTTCTCTATGTGCATGACATAAAGATTGTGTCGAAGCTTCAGATTTTTCCAATACGACAGATCCCAAAATATGCTCTTCTTGTACCAATTATGAGTAATTACATAACCACCAACTCTCGGATGATTGTTCCCTCCATAATCTATACTCCTAGGAATATCCAATGCAAAAATTCGTCCATACAGGATCTCTTCACCGATCAAAACTAGAGGAGAATATTTTCGCACAAGTATATTCCTTTTAAAATTTCTCTTGTTGTGTCGTAATGTATCATCGGTATGAAGAGAACGACGATGAAAATCAAACCAACTCGTTTTTCATCCATATTTCAACTTAAAAGCATTTGTTTCCCCCATTCAATATGGACAAGCCAATAAACCATGCGTTGTCCATTCAGATAGCATACCATAAGCTAGAAATCACTTATTATCCACATAAGAGCACCTCGTAATATAAAATTCTTTCTCCTCGAAACATCGTTCGCTAGAACCCCCTTCGACAATTCTTTCACTTTTTTAATAAGTGGTTGAAGAAATATATCCAAACTTCTTTTCGGATGATCAGGCCCGAGAATAAGTATTATTAAGAAAAAAAAAACTCCCTTTTCATGTACATATCATGTGGTAAATTGTACAGTGTCATAATAACTGGCCACAACGAATAATGGATTAAAACCATCAGTGAAAAGGCCTAATTAAATATTTTGACTCTCAGCTTTAAAATTAGGATATACCTTGTTAAAGTGTTTCCACGCCTCACCATCCGAGGGATGACACATTTCTCCTTCATAACTTGAATGCTCAGCATGACATCTCATGTTGCTTGCAGTCTTCTCAGATCGATACAATCTTTTTATTCTGTCTGTAATTGGTAAATACCATATACGACGATACAAAATCAATTTTCCATTCCTTATAAAATAAAATCGGTCTTTTCCACAAAATCGAAAATTACTCAAATCTGATGTCTCTTTCCAAAAAATCATACAGTTGTCTTGACAAGCATCAATCTTTTTATATGGAAATAAACCCAATGATCTCATCAACTTCTTTGTATCATAATATGACTCTACTGCATTATTATCTTTATGAAAATAATCTCTTACTAATTGTGATATAGAATCTATGAAATATTCAGAAAGATTATTTTCAATCTTGAAATTCATCAAACGTACAGACAGAGAAAAATGTGAAAGACCCTTCTACAACCGTCATGATGTGGATGCCTAGAATTTTCTAACATTTCAAAAAAACTTTTTGTTTCCTATTCCGGATCTTTTTCAATATTTTCACCTCTATTTCTTTCACCGAATACATTTTGCACCATTTACACATAAGGGTTCATTTCTACATCTTGAGAAATCTCAAACGCTTCATGATGTACAATACCTATACTAAAAATCTTCCACAAATTTACTAGGTCGTGGTGCAAAATTCTCTCCATGAGATAACCACATGAAATAATTCGGAGTAAAACCTCTTAAATAAAGATGATTCCAAATGGTTCTCTTATTAAAAAAATTTCATTTTTGCATTTGACGCATGGACAACCCAACTTATCAGTTTCTTTATAAACTTGTTGATTTGTCGCCATCGTCATAAACTGTGTAACACCTTCTATAAACTCCTTTGGTACACGTTGAGTTTTTGGATCAATTCTTTTGTACATTCATTGTCTAGAAACAAAATTATTCGATCTGGGCTTTGATGCCATTATAATCAGAAAAAATAACAAGATATGTAGTGAAATATATGAAAATTTTGTGTGAAAAATGAATGAAAATAGGAGGGGTTAAATCGATAATTTTTTTACTGATTAAAGATGGATTATGGACCAAGATAAATCTTTACTAACAAACAATCCCGAAAATGTCCCTACATCCAAATGGTACCCCCAAAACAATCCGTAAATTTTAAGGACGGACACTCTTGTCGTCTTCAAATTTGCGGACAGGCTTAGAAGTTGTCCCTAATCTACAACGTCCACCGAATCCATCTCCAATCCATCTACAAATACGGATAACTTCTGGACTGTTTTTCTATCTGTAAATTTGCGAATAGATTACAAATGGATTTAGCTTATCGTCCTTATTTCATCCCGAGTCCATCTGGAAATTTCCGGACGGATTGCTCCGTCCGTAAATTTCTTTTGGAATGTTTAAATTTCTAATAGTGCAATTTGGTATTAAAGAAATGTAATTCAAATATTATAAATATTATGTTACGTTAGGGACACATGATATCAATTGATAACAAATTTTGTAAATCATTTAATAAAAAAATAGCCAATTTACTTGAACTTTTGTTAAAAGCAGACACAAAATTGCAGTATTTAATTTTTGTGTATACTATTAAGATTAAAGGAAAAAAGGTTTTAGATATATCCATTTTATAAAATGTTAATGAAAGATATATACGAAATAGAAATCAATAAAAAGATTAAACATGAGGTTTTTTATGGACATATTTATTTATATTAGTATGCCATTATAACAAAATCATAGTTCAAATCTATATATTATATTAAATTTTAACAGTTTTTTATTAATTATTTATACTATAAAAATATTGTAACAACAAAATTAAACAAATATAAATATTTTACTACCTATTTTTTCTTTTGAAAAAATTTTAAAACATACAAATATAATATTATAAATAAAATAAATATTTAAATTTATATTAGTATGCCATTATAACAAAATCATAGTTCAAATCTATATATTATATTAAATTTTAACAGTTTTTTATTAATTATTTATACTATAAAAATATTGTAACAACAAAATTAAACAAATATAAATATTTTACTACCTATTTTTTCTTTTGAAAAAATTTTAAAACATACAAATATAATATTATAAATAAAATATATAATATTTAAAAATTATTATAATAATAATAATAATAATAATAATAATAATACTAATAATAATAATAATAGTAATAATAAAAAAAATAATAATAATATACTACACTATAAAACGATGGAATATCAAGGATACCCTTGTGGGGCTTCCTTGCTTCACGTATACCCTCGTAAACATAATTATTAAATAGAAAAAAATATTGTGGAAAAGACAAATTTGCCCTTAAGTTTTGCATGTGAAAACACAACTGTTAATCAATTTTTCGAAATGAAAAATTGTTTCAAAGTTGAGAGCAAGGAGCAAGAGGGGATTTTGAAGTTGAAAGCAAGAATCGAGTTCAAAGTAAGTAAGACGAAAGTTTCGAATTTGAGATCAAGGAAATTTTAAAGCCAGGAAGAAATGGCAAGGATCAGTAGTAAAGAAAATAGCACGAGTCAATCTTCAATGGCGTTTGTAGGTGGATCGATTTCTAGGGTTTTACGTTGTCGTTGAAATACATTAGAGATCAAGCTGTCGAAAGCGAAATTGTTTGTTGATTTGAAATGGGTGTGAGTCTCAATGAGTCATTTGAGTCTCAGTGAGTCGCTTGAGTCTCAATGAGTCGCTTGACTCAAAGATGGTCAGGAGTCTCAGTGAGTCGCTTGAGACCCATGACCTTCTTCGACTCAAGTGACCTATTGGGTATCAAGGGTGGCTTGAGTCGCAAGGGTTGCTTAAGCCTCATTGAGTTGCTTGAGTCAAAGAGGGTCAGGAGTCTCATTGAGTCACTTGAGACTCATGACCCTCTTTGGCTCAAGACACTCATTAGGTTGTAAGGTTCGCTTGAGTCGCTAGGGCCGAGTCGTATGGACCGCTTGAGTCGCAAGGGTCGCTTGAGTCGCATGGGTTGCTTAAGTCGAAAGGTTCGCTTGAGTCGAAAGGGTCTCTTGATTTTGTAGAATTCTAATGTATTCTTAATTGGTCATTTTGCAGGTGTTACCAACGCCGAAGTTTCTTTATGAATTCAAACACATGGATAGAATGCCAAAGATTACCACCAAGTGTTATCCTCACGAGACAATAAAGAGGTTGAGAGGAATCTTAGATGAATATGAGTTGTATTACTTCAACAAAGAGTCATAATTTAGGCATTATTTCATTTCCAATTATACTCCATATTGACAAAGGTTCAAATGTTTGTCCTATTAAATCACTTTGTGATTGTATGAAACACGAAGTAATTGTGGTTTGTCGTACACGATGTTCCATCAAGTACTCTATAGGGGAGCATGCACTAATTATCGGATTGAAATGTGGACCCTATCCTAGAGGATGGGAGTCCAAAAGGGGTGATATATTTATGTTGAAGAATTTTGGTAGTGGAAAGGTGACCATCGCACAAGTGAGAGAAAAACAAGTTACAAGGGATGCAACGACCCCGATGTTTAGATATGGATTGAACATCTACATAGAAATCCAAAGAGTATTTGCTGGAAGGACATCCGTAAGAAAGAACTGTTGACGCGAAAAGCAACTATTGGTGATAAAGGAAAGGGAAAGGAAAAGGGACTAAGAGGAAGAAAAGCGTGAGTGAAAAAGCAATGGAGGTTGCAGATGTTCCACCCATATTTGACGTTGATGAAGAGGAAGGATGTGTAGGTGATGCTGAAGCTGATGAAGAAGGAGAAGGTTATGCTAGAAGCTGAAGCTGAAGGAGAAGGTGATGATGAAGCTGAAACTGAAGGAGAAGAAGTTGCAGTCCCTCTGACACTAGAGCAAAAATAAATAAAGGAAATAAAAAATGTTGAAGAAAAGAATCATCAACGTCATAAGAGACCTTCTAAGGGATGTCGAGTTTCATTTGTCTAATCCAAAATCAATGGAGGCAAATCCCAAAGGTGCTGACAAGGCAAAATCAAAGTCTCCCAAGAAAGATACAAGCACCAGACACCAATCTTCTGGCACTCTGAGAGATGATGATTTTGAATTCCTTCGACGTCCATATCCAGTGTCAAGAGAAGAGCCAAGCGAAGAGTTGGTGGAGTCAGAGGCTGAAAATGACTCTCGAGATGGCTCATAAGAGGATGTGGCAAAAATTTCAAGATTAATTGAAAATATTATATATGTTGCCAGTATTCCTCTAATTGAATACATTTCAGAAGTGGTTGCTCCTGTTGAAGTTCCACCAAGTAAGTAATATTGAGTCACAAAGGTCATTTGAGTCAAAAGGTCGCATGGGTCACAAAAGATCGCATGGGTTGCTTGGGTCGCATGGGTCGTATATGTCGTAAGGGTCGTATATGTCCCAGGGGTCACATATGTAACAGATGTTGCATGGGTTGCATCAATGTCACGAAGGATGAGTCTAATGAATGAAGTAATTTTTATGCATATATTTTCATCGATGTTCTTGAGGAGGTTCCTGTCGAGGATACTCCAGTGGATTCTGTCGAAGAGGTCACCATTGATGTTGGTGCTGAGGGAACTCCATAAGTTCCACTCAAAGAGGTTGAATAGGTTGCATATGTCCCATGGGGGTCACGAAGGATGAGTCTAATGAATGAAGTAAATTTTATGCGGATGCTGGAGCTTCAACAGATGAGTGTGATAGTCTAACGGTAACTAATTGAAAGTTAAGACCACGGAAATCAAGACAGAAGCCATATGTTGAACCTCCACCGACTAAGCCACCAGTGAAAAGAGCAAAAGCAGTTGTGGAACCCACAAGGTTGACCAACAACAAGGGAAACATAAGGAATGGGAGAGGGCGAGGGCGAGGGTGAGGGAAAGTTGTTACTGCATAAGAATCGGTAGAAGCGGTGGTTCAAGAATCCGCAGAAGAGGTGGTTCAAGAACCCGCAGAAGAAGTGGTTCAAGAACTTGCAAGGAATCGAAAATTTGTGTGGAAGCCCAAGGGATTGGAAGAGGCAAGATAACCTGAGAGCCTTGATTCTTTGATGCTGGTGGTCCATGGTTGACTCATCTATATAAATTTATGATGAAACCTCGCCAAGAGCGTTGGTGGAAATCTGAAATAGATGTCCCCAGGGGCCAGAGTTTTGGTAGATCATATTAGAGGATGGCATATGGCTTGAAGATGATGTAAGTTTTTTTAACCATTAGTCACGAAAGTCATAAAGGTCACAGAGGTCATTTTGGATCATATATATTCATGTCTATTAATTGTTTTGCGGCAATTGGATGAGGCATTGTTCGTGATGTATAATCATATCTAGAGATTCTCATAACTGTATGGGAATTATTATGTTTGTGATATTGCTTTCATGCAGACGCTCACGATGTGGATGTATGACGACATGAAAGAATTGTCAGACACTCTTATTGATTATTTCGAGGGCATCTATCCATTAAGAGATGGAAAGAAAACAATGGATGAGTACGATGGCTTGCTCTCGATTGTAAACGTCCATCACCAGAAAATTGATATATGCCTTGTCATTGGGTAGCCATGAAAGTGTTTCAAAACCCAATACATCATGATATACGACTGCCGGAGAAGGTTGAAGGAGTCGCATATCGATTTAGTGATGGAGATGATAAAAAAAGCTTGGCCTCATATGATGATAATTGCAGATTACACATATCGTCTCTAAAACCGATGATGTGAAAAACCATGTCACCTTCATGACGGAAAACTAAGAAATCTCCAATAAGAAAATCATGGTCCTTGGAGAAATCTTTCAACCAATCAGTGAATCTGGAGCCCTCCAACTTGACTTCCCCTGTTTTGTAAGACACATCTGATCTAAGTGTTGTCGTGTTGTTATCGTCTCGTTTTAATACGTATTTCTCGCATGATTTTAGAGATGCTTATGATAAACTTGTAATGTTTACATATGACTTTGTATCTGTTTTACTCGTTTTCGTGTTTTCGTGTTTTCGTGTTCTTACAGGTTTTAATACAAATTTGGCTCATTTCAAACCTAAGGAATGTACACGAGACAAAGTGCTATCATCAAGGATTGTAACGGAGCAAATGGGACGAGAAACGGGGCAAGACAACAAAGTACACGGCCAACACAATGCATAGCACAACCGGGCTGAGCAAACAAACACATGCCCGACCATGCATCAGCCAATGCCCGACCATGCTCAATGGGAAACACTAGTGCTCGACCGTGCATTAACTCAAGCATGACCGTGCTCAGGAACCAACGTGCATGCCCAACCGATCAGCACTCCTTTGCACGACCGGGCTCATCATCCACAGCCCCTGCATGACCGAGCACCCCTTCTTGCACGACAGGGCTACTCAACCAGCAACCTAGTGCACACCGTGCACCCATTCATGCACGATCGGGCGTTTGAAACAAAAAACTTCCCCGAACCTCATGCATGACCCGGGCGTCTAAGGTGCACGGTCGAGCGCTCTTCAAGGGATATGCCTGATCGGACTCACCATCTTGCACCGCCGGGCATGGAGGCACAAAGACCTGAAACACAGAAAAGGAAACGTTTAGCCATGGAGAAGAGAAGGAAGAAGATGAGATAATAATGGAAAAGCATGGCAAAAAAAGGAAAGAAGAAGAAAAGGAAAAAGAATAGAAGAGGAAATAAGACATATTTAATCGTCTTACAGAGAACTAGAGAGACGTTACACATAGATAGACAGAGAGAGACACAGGAAGAAGCAGAGACTGGTAGAAGACATTCAAGGGGCATCGAACAGGGACTTCGGTATCGTTTGGTTTTCATGTTCCTTAAACTATCTATTTCGATTATGTTTGTTTATGGACGCATGAACGAGTAGTCGTTTTGTTCTAGGAGAAGGGATTCGCCCATGGCTATCCCGGAACCACTTTAATTTATCTTTGAATGCAATTTCATGCTTTCGTTTATCTATTCTTTGTCTGAGTGCTTCATTTACATCTATTTACGAATGGCCACGTAGATGCATGTTTTCGGAACTTAGGAGAAGGAACGAAAAGAGAATCCTAATTCCGGATAATCAGGTTTAGAACAACCGAGGTTAGGCGACGAAAGTAGGGTAGCACTAGGTGAGGGTAAAACGGATGAATCACAGAACTTATGGGTTTAGCCTAAGGTGTCAGCCTCGAAAGAAGGGGATAACTTGACTAGATCACGTGTCTATGCCTTGAGAGAGGGTAGAATATCATATTAGGATCGTGTGCCTTAGATAACTTGATCGGGATTGCATGATTAGATAGGTTAATTGTTGGTTTCGGTAGTCTTGTGGTGAAACCGGATTCCAAGAACGTTTGTCTCACTATTAAGAACTCGTAGTTTATTTGTTTTTTAGTATTTCAATCATAAGACCAATATTCGTTTGTTTGCAAGTTTGATTCGTAGTTTGAGTTTAGGTTGTGTTGTGTAGTCTCTGTGGGATCGACACCTAGAGTACTACACATGAGTGGTGCACTTGCGGGTAGTTTAGGTTAATATTTGTTTAACTTTGAATCACATCAAGTTTTTGGCGCCTTTGCCGGGGACTATTGTCAACACGTCTTAGATTCGAGCCGAGAGTCATTCTTGTTCTGTTTTTATTTTTATTTTCTTTTCTTTCATTCTTTCTACCTAAATCGTTTTTATTTGTCCTTCGCAGAGCCGTCAGATCAACGAGAGATGGATAATCATAACGGCCATGGACATATGCAGCAGCAGCAACTCGCACCGCGAGAACCACAGGCTCCTCCACCACGTCGCCTTAGAGATTACGTGGTGTCGAATATCAACAACGTGCAAACAGCCATACGGATGCCTACTGTTGCTAGAGAAAAGTTTGAAATTAAGCTAGCGATGATCAACATGCTTTATCAGAAGCAATTTATGGGTGGAAATCACGAGGATCCCCATCAGCACCTCCAAGACTTCCTAGACCTTTCCGGTACATTCAAGATACACGGATTCCTAGAGGACGCGATCTTAATACGTCTCTTCCCCTTCTCAATTGGGGGACAAGCGAAAAAATGGCTGCAATCGCTTCCCGCTGGATCAATCACTACTTGGGACCAGCTCTGCACATTGTTCCTTTCACGATTCTTTCCTCCGAGCAAGACGATTCAGATGAGGGGGGAAATCACGACGTTTAGATGCAGAGATGGAGAAACGTTGTTCAAAGGGTGGGGCAGATTTAAAGATCTTCTATAGATGTGTCCACACCATGGTCTCGAGCAGTGGTATGTTATCCAAACGTTTTACAATGGAATTTCAGACGAACACCGAAAAACATTGGATAACGCTGCTAGAGGATCGTTTATGGATTTGAGTGTGGATGAGCCATACAATCTGATTGATAACCTTGCCATGATCCATACCATGTTGTCCACACTGAGAGGTATACCTCAAAGCACTCGACGCCTATATGAGCTGAATCAGAGCAGAGCAACGGGCAATGCAGCAAACGCTATGTACTGTGTGAATTGTGGAGATACAGAGCATGTAGCGTATAAATGCATGGTACATGAAGACTTTGAACAGATGAACTATGCCCAGCATCAAGGAAACACACAATTTGGGAATACCTACAACCCGAATTGGAGGAACCACCCGAACTTGTCATACCGAACGACTAAACTGATGAAGTAATCGGGATTTCAGCAACCAAGCTGTCGTACCAGAAAAATAAGCAGCAATTTCAGAATGCTCAACAAGTTCCGCAAGCTCCTCAACCTCCTCAAGCCCCTACTTCAGACCTTGAGGTGGTAATGCTCGAATTTATCAAAGAGCAAAGGCAGCAACAATCGACTTAAACCAAATTCAATGCGGATGTGGGACAACGATCAACGAGCTCAAAACTCAGATGGAATCCTTGAGTAACCATGTAAAGAGCTTAGAGAACTTTGTAGCACAGCAAGCTGCCTCATCCTCTCAGAATCCCGGACAGCTTCCCGAAAACCCCGAATTAAACCCAAGAGAGTACGTCAACGCTATTTCCGTGTGCAGCACTGATATGATCGAGCGCTCGCCCTCCAAAGAGCAAGACCAAGTTGCTGGAACGTCCATGAAAACAGGAAAAGGTACCGTCGAAATTCTGGAAGGAGTCGAACCAGATTTGGATAAACCATACATTGCTCCACTGGCGTACCAATCTCCAATACCGTTTCCTCAACGGTTGGTGAGCAGTAAGAATGAAGATCGAGTGGGCATATTTATAGAGGGACTTAAGAAGCTTGACATCAACATCCCATTCGTGGAAGCCCTCCAAGAAATGTGATGTGGTTAATCTCAAGTAATAATATACCTAGACTAACGCTTCCGCAAGAATACGGATCGTATAGTACCAGGGTCAAACACAAGGAATTGATGCAACTCTAAAGTTATTAAACTAATGGATAAGACGTGTGAAATCAATAGGTGATGCGAATGCGAATGCGACTAAACTAGACTACTTAACAGAATAACTCAATGACTAAGAACCATAGGTTTCGAGAGATGCACGACGATGCAACGAAGTTCTAACAAGATCATGGTCTCAGATATTATCACGAGTTTAGGGAATTCAAGCTCTAGTATAGGAACTGACTGGCGTAGATTTGTCCACTATCTAGCATACGTATACCAATCTCCCAATTGTGTATCTCACCCACTAGACGCATTAAGACCGCTATCCTAATCCCTAGATTCAATCGATCGACCTGGCGTAGATTCTAAATCGATTAAATCCTAAGTCATGGCTAAGTTCCAAAGTCTAATCCCTTGGCGTAGATTCATTAGACGTCTATGATCATTCATTCGAGTGGCGTACAAGAATGAACACATTAAAAACAACCAATCAATTTGAAAACGATCAAATATCAAATTCATTCATTCAAGTGGCGTTCAAGAACAAAAGCATGACATGAACTCAGCAAAAGAAATGCAAGAGATAACTATGTTCGATATAGATAGAGAATGAGATCCCTCCCTATTCTATTACCGACGTCTTCAATAGTTCCTCCACGCTCCGGATCCTTCGTTCCGTCCTTCTCTCTCTTTCTCTGTGTTTTTGAATGTCTCCTCTGATCTCTGGTTCGTCTCCTAGCCCTAGAAGGCTTCTTTTCTCATTAATTGCCCATTCAAACCTTCAAAAGAGTTAATTCTGGATTTGGTGGCCTGCGCGGGCACAAGTGCAGCCCGGTCGTGCAGCAGCTCAGCCCGGTCGTGCACACTTACCAGCCCGAGCGGGCTCTCTTGCCCGTGCGTGTTGTCTTCCAGCCCGAGTCAGGCATGCTCTCGGCAATTTTCAGTGCCAAATTGGAGCCCGAGCGGGTCCCCTTTTGCATCCCAAGTGGGCATGGTCACCCGACCATGTTCAAGTCATGCCCGAGTCGTGCTAAGTCTCGGGGATTTTCAGCCTAAATTTCACAAGTGTAGCCCGAGCGGGCATGGTCCAAGCCCGAGCGTGTAGCGTCTTCTTTGCTATTTCCGCTCCTTTCGCTCTATGCTTGAGTGTTCGATTTGAATCCGTGGCCTTGCACATGTTGTACCTTGTCATTCAATCACGTTTTCGGGGTTGAATTGCCGTACTCACTCGTGTTTCGCTTCATGTCTTCGTTTCCTATACAAAACACGAAATGGTAGATGAAGTCCTCGAATAAACTCGATAAATCAGTAATATCTAAGAAATCTAATCAAAACTAAACCTAAGAATCATATAAATACTACGACGGATTACATGTTATCAAACTCCCCCAGACTTAACCTTTGCACGTCCTCGAGCAACTCTAGAGTCGAGAACAAGAAGAGCTAAACAACAATGGACACTAGCACAAATACCTCGAAGGATTAGCCATCATGCAAATAAACGCTTCACATGAACACAAGTCTAAGCGTACCTAGTTCAGACTTCTATCACCCGAAAGTCATGAGCCATGCAATCCTACCAATGACCTAAGTCCATTTCATACCCTTAGACAACGTCCAAGCGATCTCCATACCAATTCTCCTAAGCTTGAGATATCATTAAACTCGTATTCTCGTTCTTATTTTCTTTTCTTTTTTTTCATTTTTTATAGATCCACGCTTGGTTCCTAGGATGTCGAATTCGAAGAGGGATGGTTTTCTACTTAGACGCAGGTTGCCTGTGGCACACTCATAAGGTCTTGTAACCTTAGTGGAGTGAAGAGTTGCGTCATTGAAGAATATTTTTCTCTTTTTTTTTAAGATTATGCTTCAACTCTAACCCTTAGGACGTAGAATAGCGCCTCAACCCACCACTTAGACCCGAACCATCGATCTCGATGTACTCATGTCAATATAAACCTAAAATAGTAAAAAACTTATCCAAGGTGACACCAGAGTATAAGCGGGTGGAATCTAATGATCAATGAACGATAAATTATATCAAAGAGAGCAAAGATCAATTGGTATACACAGAGATATGGATACTTGGTACTGACACCTAGGAGGTGAATGCAACTATAGATCATAGTTTCAAGCACAACTACTCAACTAATCGGTATCCAAAAGACTTCTAAGCAAACCTAGACTATTGCTCACGATTCGACAAAGTCGCACAATGATGACTAAAGCTCGAAAATTTTATGCTAGGTATCCATCCGTTTATTCCTAAAAATAACAAAAATCAATATCTAATCCTAATCACATGCATGATACTCGAAGAGTACTCCTCCAGACTTGAATGAAACAACGTCCTGGTGTTCAAGACCTAAGAGAATCTCGCATACCAAACTACGGGAAAATAAAGGTCAGAACGTGTGCACCTTGTGTATCTTGTAATCCCGAGTTTGCGTCTCCTACTCAAGGATGATATCGACGTTGAAAAACCTGTGAAAAAGAATCACACAATCCAAAAGAAGGAATACTAACCCACCGGGTACATCAATGTGAAAAGAAAAAGAATAGGTCCGAAAAAAATGAAATGAAAATGCAAAAGTCGGGTTGCTCGCGAGCCTGACCAAAACACGCTACTCATGTGTTGGCTCCGAAAGGGTAAGTGTAGCTTGAGTATGATCCGGTGTTATCCGCATTGTAGAGCTTTATACGTTTCTGCGTTCACTTTAAATGGACCATTGGTTCCTATTAGCTCGATTGCTCCATGTGGTGAGATGCTTTTGATTGTGAATGGCCCGGACCATCGTGACTTGAGTTTGCCTGGAAAAAGTTTCAAACGTGAATTAAAAACAAGTACACGATCACCTACTTCGAATGTCCGTTGGAGTATGTGTATGTCATGCCACTTCTTCGTGCGCTCCTTGTAGATTTTTGTGTTCTCGTACAAATGGAGGCGCATCTCCTCTAGATGATGGAGCTGTAGCGTCCGTTTCTCAGTGGCTGACTTGTAATCATAATTAAGTGCTTTGATCGCCCAATACGCTTGGTATTCTAACTCGACCGGTAGATGGCATGCTACCCTATGTCGTTGGTATTCTAACTTCAACTTGGCCGCTGGTTTGAGGATGATATGGCGTTGCTACCCTATGTCGAACACCGTACTTCTTCAACAACCGTTCTATGATACGGTTCACAGAATGCTTACCTCCATCGCTGATCACAACCCTTGGGACTCCAAAAGGTGGGAATATGACACGTTTGAACATCTTGGTTACTGATTTGGAGTCGTTTGTTGGACTTGCCAATGCTTCTACCCACTTCGTTACGTAGTCCACCGCGACTAGTATATAGAGGTTTCCGCACGAGGATGGGAAAGGGCCCATGAAGTCTATTCCTCATACATCAAATGGCTCGACTTCTAGAATATATTGTTGAGGCATTTCATTGCGTCTAGAAATATTACCCGTCCTTTGGCAATTGTTGCATGATGTGACTTAGTTGTGGGCGTCCGTGAAGAGTGTTGGCCAATAGAAGCCCGCTTGCAGCACCTTTGCAGCGGTCTTAGATGCAACAAAGTGTCCTCCGTAGCTCGAGGAATGCCAACGTGACAGTATGTGTGGAGCTTCCTCTTCGGGGATGCAGCGTCTAAAGATTCCGTCTAGGCTTCTTTTGAAAATATACGGCTCATCCCAATAGTACGCCTTGACGTCATGGAGAAACATATTTCTCGCATTGTAGTTCAGCCCCTCCGGTAATACTCGACAAGCTAAGTAGTTCACAAAGTCAGCATACCATGGAATGGAAGTGCAAGTCAAGGACATTACCGCATCATCTCGGAGATAGTCGTCGATAGGAGTGCACTCGGGGATTTCAAGACGTGAAAGATGATCAGCTACCCCATTCTCGGTTCCTTTCCTATCCCGTATCTCAAGATCAAACTCTTGCAGCAATAGGATCCATCTAATGAGCCTCGGCTTTGCATCCTTCTTAGTGAGTAGGTAATGTAAGGCAGCATGATCCGTGTAAACTATTACCTTGGAGCCCACTAGATACGAGCGGAACTTTTCAAACGCAACCTAATAGATCAGTGAGGGGTTTAGATACCTTCAAAAAATCTTTGATGAACCGTCTATAGAACCCCACATGACCTAGAAAACTATGGATGGCCTTAACGTTTCTAGGAGGTGGCAGCTTCTCAATAACTTCTATTTTTGCCTTATCTACCTCAATTCCCCTTGCTGATATCTTATGCCCCAACACGATGCCTTCGTGAACCATAAAATGACATTTCTCCCAATTCAACACAAGATTCGCTTCTACGCACTTGTATAACACTTTACACAAATTGGTTAAACAACCATCAAAGGAAGGTCCATGAACCGAGAAATCATCCATGAACACTTCCATTATTTCACCATTTACATCGGAGAAGATAGAAGTCATGCACCGCTGAAAAGTAGCAGATGCATTACACAAACCAAAGGGCATCCGACGATAGGCGAATGTACCGAAGGGGCATGTGAACGTCGTCTTTTCTTGATTGTTTGGATGGATTGGTATTTGAAAGAAACCTGAATAACCATCAAGAAAACAAAAATAGGAGTGAAGAGCAAAACGTTCAAGCATTTGATCAATGAAAGGTAAAGGGAAATGATCTTTCCGCGTGTTGGCGTTCAGCTTGCGGTAGTCGATGCACATGCGCCATCCCGTGACCGTTCTTGTCGGAATCAGTTCGTTGTGCGCGTTTGGAATGACGGTGATGCCTCCTTTCTTTGGAACTACATGTACAAGACTTACCCACGCACTATCGGATATATAATTCCAGCATCTAACAACTTAAGAACCTCTTTCTTAACTACTTCCATCATGTTCGGGTTTAATCTACGTTGATGTTCAATGGAGGTCTTAGCGTCATCTTCTAAGTGAATCCTATGCATGCAAAGGGCTGGACTAAGTCCCCTAATATCCTCTAATGTATAACCCATGGCATCCCTATACTTCCTAAGAGCTTCTAGCAATCGTGCTTTTTGGGATTCGTCTAGGTCATCATTCACTATCACCGGATAAGTACATTCGAGTCCAAGAAATTTGTACCTCAACCCTTGTGGCAAGGGCTTCAACTCCACCTTTGGGGGTTTGTTAACACTCCAGTCAGGTTTTGATCGCTTGATTTGACCATTAGGTATATCGGAAGTGGTTGAACTATTGATGTAAGCCGCTTGAGGCGCGCTGGAATCTATCTGGCATCCACGGACGTTTGTGCACTGGTTTATGGCGTTTTCTTGTCTGGAATCCTTCCCCATTTGATCTGTGCTTATGTGCTTATGAGTTAAGAAGTCCCCTTGATGAGGATTGTCCGAAATTCCATCTTTTTCTTGGGTTACGACCTGTTGTGCTCGGATCGCGCAGAAATCTGCTCGGAGGGCGTCTAGCTTGGTGCTCGGGATCTCTTTCATCTTTCTTTCGTCCAGCAGCTTTGTGTAATGTTTCACTTTGTTAGGGTCTTTATAAAGTCCCTCTCCAGCTGCTAGAAGACCCATCTCAAGAGAAACCATGTTCCCAAACTCTTCGATAACTTCCTCGGCTAGTCTCTCCAAGATGTCTATGTAAAAAACCGAGTCTACCATACAAGGTTGTCTAAGTGTGTTGTTCAAATTGAACTCCAATTCTTCATCTCCAAACTTCAACGTGAGTCTACCTTCTGCACAATGTATGATCGTCTTAGCCGTATTAAGAAACGGCCTACCGAGGATGATCGGGATTTTCTTGTCCTCTTCCATATCCAATACGACAAAGTCAACCCGGACAAAGAACTTTCCCATCTGCAAAGGCACGTCTTCCAGCATACCCTCAGGTATTCTATTGCTTTGATCAGCCATGGTGAGTGCCATTCGTGTAGGTCGAAGATCCATCCTACCCTTAAGATCCAATTTTTCATACAATGACAATGGTAGCACGCTTACGCTTGCTCCGACATCGATTAGTGCATGGTTAATTTCATAATCTCCTTTTTTTACAAGGGATCACGAATATACCTGGATCGGGCATCTTCTTGGGTAGATTTGGCTGCAGCATTGAGTTAGTCACCATGACGGTTTCCGTCTCCACATCTCGCTTGTTTGCAAGTAC
>CM071870.1:10056132-10068799 GCA_036759665.1 Gynandropsis gynandra
GCACCTCTTCACTCCGCTAAGGTCACGCGACCTTATGAGTGTGCCATAGGTAGCCTGGGTCTAAGTAGAAAGCCATCCCTCTGCGACTTCGACGTCCTAGGAACAAAGCGTGGATCTAAGTACCGAAAAAAGAAAAAAATGAATAAGAACGAGAAGAAGCGAGTTTAATGATATCAAAAGCTTAGGGAAATAGGTATGGAGATTGCTTGGACGTTATCTAGGGTTGTGAAGTAGACTTAGATTTTTTGTAGGATTTCATGGCTCAGCACTTTCGGTAGATATAAGGCTATACTCGGTACGCTTAGGCTTTTGTCCACGTGACGTGTTGATTTGCGGAATGACTAACTCTTCGATATTTTTATGCTAGTATCCATAGTTATTAGATTCTTCTTATACTTGACTTTTGTTTTGTTTGAGGACAAACAAAGGTTTAGGTCTGGGAGACTTTGATAACACGTAAAGTGTATCGATTTTAGGTTAGAATTTAGTGTCATTTTTGCATACATTTCTTAGTTAGATTTACATTTCCGATACGATTATCCTTTACATACGCCCATTTTGTTGGTTTTCAGGTTTTTAGGCGACAAGGCCTAAACAAGCGTAAATACACAGATTCCTAAGCAAAACCACGCATTTTGAAGATAAATTCACTCGGAGCCAAAATCAAGCCTCTGAACTCAACGGAACACCCGAGCAACGAGCGGAAAAGAGAAAAATAAAGATTTCAAGAGTGCCCGATCGGGCAATGAGGTCAACCCGCTCGGGTAAAACCTACGGGGTTTATTTACACACCTTGCACGACCCGGGCACGAAGGCAACATGATCGGGTAGCCATACCCGATCAGACGCAATCAGAGTACCCGCTCGGGCGTTAATTCATCCCAAAAATCCCCGAGAGTTTACACGACTCAAGCCGCTCAACCACACAATTGGGTGCTGATGCCCGATCGGACATGAAGGAGTACACGACCGGGCGCGCCTCTGCACGACCGAGTAAAAGTGGTGCCCGAGCGGGCCGCGTTTCTCGCAACCAACTAGATCTTGCATTCAAACGAGCTAATTTATAGACCAGAACGGATCTAGAGCAAAGGGGGCGACATACAGGGAAGGAAAGGCTTGGAAAACATCAGGAAAGGCTCGGGAGACGCTGGTCGAGGCATCGGGTTTCCTAGGGTTTTATCATGTTTAGGGTTATGTTATCTTTTTTCATAGTAAACTCCATGAGTGAGTAGAGTCCCAACTATGGGTTAGGGATATCGGATTGTAAGGGATGTACGATGTTACGCGTTAATGCTTAGATCTATTGCTTTTATCTTGATATTCGGTTCTACAATCAACATTATCACTCTTATACTAGTGCTCCCGCTCAGTAACATAGGAATTTAGACATTGCTGGAAGGTTAAAGGATAAATCCGGAACTGTTAAGTTGTAGGTTAAGTTCGGCTAATGAGAATCATCTGACCGGTCGGTTAATCGACTTAGGAATTAGGATTGCGTTCGTAAAGCTGCCATAGTACGGGTTAATCACTGCTGGAAGGTAGGGTTGCACGTACTCATGGTTAGGAGGTTTAGGCTCGGAAGAATCACTCCTCACCTTAGAGCATGAATTTCCCGTTGTCAAGATAATTCGATAGGTTTATGATCTTTAGTTGTTACATCCATACGATTTCCGGTATCCCGACACCCGTAGTGTTCGTCATATCCAAGTTTTCCCAAACCTACCATCGTTGCCACCACTTAGCTTAGTTCTTTAGATATTTCGCACCATGCTTTCATCTACTCCCCTTTGTCTTAGTTTAGTGATATTCTTAGTTTTTGACTGCTTTAGTCCCTAGAGATCGACCCTGGTACTACACGATCCGTATACTTGCGGTGAAGTGGTCTAGGAAATTATATTTTCTTGAGTTCCGCACATCAGGCAGCTAGCATGAGGTCCTCGTCCAAGATTCCGTCTTCGGTTCTGATTATTCTGCATAACATCTTAAAATCAGTAAGATGCTGGTTCGGATCCTCGGCGGGTCTCCTTCTGAACGCTGCGTTACCGAGCATCTGGATGAATGCTAGTTTTAGTTCCACGCGAGCATCTCTCCTAGTAATGCATGACAAGAGTTGTGTATGCTTAGGAACCGTGTATGATCCATAGGTCATCGCCGGTTGCACTTGTGGCACGTTTTGCACGTTCAAGTCTCGACGTCATGCCATTAACTCTTCTCCACTCTTGTCTACACTCTGCGGTTCGATTACTATCTCGGTTTGGAAGTCTAAGTGCACTTGTGTGTTATCGACCGGTTGGCTTGCACTAGCTTTCGTTTGTCTCCTTAACTTTCTGAGTATTTTATCGATATCTGGATCGTAAACTAGATCAGCACTTCCGGTATTTCTCATGCAAAGTGAGTTGCACGAGATAAAGAAACAAAACAAAAAAGTCGTGTGAGTTCCGAGAAGTAAACGAATTTGACTCAAAATAAAATAAAAAGGAAAAAAATACGAAAAAGAAACAAATAAGACTCCAGAAAGGACTATGTCTTAATCTAAAAGTATCCTAACTCTAAAGCCATAATCAATTCTCCGACAACGGTGCCAAAAACTTGATGTGGTTAATCTCAAGTAATAATATACCTAGAGTAACGCTTCCGCAAGAATACGGATCGTATAGTACCAGGGTCGAACACAAGGAATTGATGCAACTCTAAAGTTATTAAACTAATGGATAAGACGTGTGAAATCAATAGGTGATGCGAATGCGAATGCGACTAAACTAGACTACTTAACAAAATAACTCAATGACTAAGCACCATAGGTTTCGAGAGATGCACGACGATGCAACAAAGTTCTAACAAGATCATGGTCTCAGATATTATCACGAGTAAAGGGAGTTCAAGCTCTATTATAGGAACTGACTGGCGTAGACTTGTCCACTATCTAGCATGCGTATACCAATCTCCCAATTGTGTATCTCACCCACTAGACGCATTAAGAGCGCTATCCTAATCCCTAGATCCAAAGTCTAATCCCCTGGCGTAGATTCATTAGACTTCTATGATCATTCATTGGAGTGGCGTACAAGAATGAAAGCATTAAAAACAACCAATCAATCTGAAAACGATCAAATACAAAATTCATCCATTCAAGTGGCGTTCAAGACCAAAAGCATTAAGAACCACCAAGCATTAAGAAAAAGACTTCATTACAAATCGGCAAAACTCTCTAACACATGGTTGTAGATCTACTCAGACATGAACTTAGCAAAAGAAACGCAAGAGATAACTATGTTCGACATAGATAGAGAATGAGATCCCTCCCTATTCTATTATCGACGTCTTCAATAGTTCCTCCACGCTCCGGATCCTTCGTTCCATCCTTCTCTCTCTTTCTCTCTGTTTCTGATTGTCTATTGATCTCCGGTTCGTCTCCTAGCCCTAGAAGGCTTCTTTTCTCATTAATTTCCCATTCAAACCTTCAAAAGAGTTAGTTCCAGATTTGGCGGCCCGCGCGGGCACAAGTGCTGCCCGGTCGTGCAGCAGCTCAGCCCGGTCGTGCACACTTACCAGCCCGAGCGGGCTCTCTTGCCCGTGTGTGTTG
The DNA here is from genome assembly GCA_036759665.1 of Gynandropsis gynandra. Classification (NCBI taxonomy): domain Eukaryota; kingdom Viridiplantae; phylum Streptophyta; class Magnoliopsida; order Brassicales; family Cleomaceae; genus Gynandropsis; species Gynandropsis gynandra. Next base: position 10,059,716 of record CM071870.1, read on the forward strand.
TCTTCCAGCCCGAGTCGGGCATGCTCTCGGCAATTTTCAGTGCCAAATTGGAGCCCGAGCGGGTCCCTTTTTGCAGCCCGAACAGGCATGGTCACCCGACCATGTTCAAGTCATGCCCTAGTCGTGCTAAGTCTCGGGGATTTTCAGCCTCAATTTCACAAGTGTAGCCCGAGCGGGCATGGTCCAAGCCCGAGCGTGTAGCCACTTGTTTGCTATTTCCGCTCCTTTCGCTCGATGCTTGAGTGTTCGATTTGAATCCGTGGCCTTGCACATGTTGTATCTTGTCATTCAATCACATTTTTTGGGTTGAATTGCCGTACTCACTCGTGTTTCGCTTCATGTCTTCGTTTCCTATACAAAACACGAAATGGTAGATGAAGTCCTCGAATAAACTCGATAAATCGGTAAAATCTAAGAAATCTAATCAAAACTAAACCTAAGAATAATATAAATACTATGACGGATTACATGTTATCAAAATGCCTAATCACCCCAAACTCAACAAAGAGGTTCTTTCCAAAGAGAGGCATATCGAAGAGAACGAGACGGTAGCACTCACCGAGGAATGCAGTGCCATCCTTCAAAACAAGCTGCCACTGAAGTTGAAGGACCTCGGAAGCTTCTCCATTCCATGCACAATAGGTAATATTGACATTGATAATGCTTTGTGTGATTTAGGAGCAAGCGTGAGCATCATGCCACACTCGGTTTTCAAGCGGAGGGACTTCGGGAATCTCAAACCTACAAAGATGTGTCTATGCCTCGCGGATCATTCGGTGAGATATCCGGTGGGAATTGTTGAAAACGTTCCCACCAAGGCAGGTAATCTTTTCATTCCCGTTAATTTTGTTGTGCTTGACATAAAGGAATATTCTAGGATACTTATTATTCTTGGTAGACCGATCTTAGCTACTGTAGGAGCCATGATAGACGTACAACAAGGAAAGCTTTCTTTACGTGTCGACGATGAGACGATAGAGTTCAACTTGTCCAGCACTATGAACGGACCCTCATTCAAGGAGTCTTGCATTAGAGTCGATTCGCTGGACGAGTTGCAAAAGACACGCTTGCTCAAGTAAGTATTTCTGATCCTCTTGTACGATATTACACAAGTTTGCGAAGATGCAGGATTTGCGAATGAAGGAGCCAAGCTGTACACGAAATTCATGAGTGTTATTCCAGCACTAGGAGACGCCCCATGTGAGGAGATACCACACGAAACGCACGCTGGTTTTGCAATGGAGAAGACACCCGAACTTGAGCCCGACCATCCTCCGTCTTCTTTTTGGTATGAGTACGTTGAATGCGATAAAATATATCCTGCTATTATGAATGCTAACTTGAGTGCAGATGAGATGAGGAAACAACCCACTCGCATAAAGAAGTGTAGGAGAGTCAGCTCTTCAATATGTACGCAGGGAGCTTATACGGAAGACAGCCACGAACCTTCCACCAAAACTCAAAGGAGGTTGCACCCACACTTGAAAGAGGTAATGGAAAAAGACATAATAAAACTTTTTGATGCAGATATCATTTATCCAAACTCGGGCAGCGAACGAGTGAATGCCGTTCATGACGTGCCAAAGAAAGAAGCAATGACTAAGGGATGGCACGACAAAAAAAAAACCCTACTTCATGACTTCCAACTAGGTGAATTAGTTCTACTTTTCAATTCTCGTCCTAAGCTTTTCTCAGACAATCTACGATCTCATTGGTCTGGTCCTTTTCAGGTACGAGAAGTCTTCACATATGGAGAAGTGGAACTATGGAGCGATTCGAGTGGGACGTTCAAAGCTAATAGACAGTGACTAAAGCTCTAACAAGCCGCTCAACCGATCGAAAGTGGAAACTCCATTTCCCTTTCCGATCCACCCATCGCGCACTGCAGGAATGGAGACGTCAAAGCTTAAAGACGTTAAATAAGTGCGTTCTGGGAGGCAACCCAGCTGTTTGTTTTCTATTTTTCTTAGTTGTTTAGGTTAAGACTCAATTAAAAAAACAAAAACATAAAAAATACCACCACAAACGTGACTTCACTTCTTTTACCCTCCATCGGAGCTTCACGTCGAGGACGCCGTTCTATTCAAGTCTAGGGAGCAGCTCACGTTTGTTAGGTGACTTCGTTTCATTCTCTTTTATTTTCTATTTGATTTCATAGTTTTTAGTTTGTTTTTGCTTTCGTGAGTCAGAGTCGTCCTAGGCACTTGTCTCGTGCCCCGTTTTGAGATGAACCCTGAACCTAGGATAATTAAGAAGTTGGCCTTTTCCGTGAGATTTTGCATGATTGAGCTAGGTTTTCCTAAGCGTTAAAGCTTATTAGTCGGCTGAAAAACAATAGGTTGTAATTCTTTGGGAATCCTAGTGTTGCTTGTGGCAGGTTTAGACGAGGTCACTAAGCTAGTTTATCGTTTATTCTCTCTTTCCAGATGGTCGAACTTCGTATAGACGATGCTTTACTCTTTTGATAAGGATTATTAGATTGTATGAAATCGAGCTTCTTTTGTAGAATAAACAGCGCACACTAACACTCCGTTGTCGATAGAAATAATGCCTAAAAGCATGATCTAAATCGATATGAGTGAATCGACCTTGACACTTTTCCGATGGTTCGGGTCTAAGTGGTGGGTTGGCGATCATCTTTCTACGTCCTAAGGGCACGTCACAAACACCGCCTACTCCGCTGCACTCTTGAACGAGATGCATGAGTATACTATACCATCATGGGTACTCTGGGTCTAAGTAGAGACTGGATCCTTTCAAATCCAACATCCTAGAAGCCTAGCGTGTCTGCATAACATAAAAAAAATACATAAAAGAAAAAAAAGAAGAAAAAGAAAAAAGAGAATAAAGAAAGAAATAAGCTCGGAAAAGAAACAAGTATCCTCAATTTTTCAACGACTAAGCATTTGTTTGAAGTCTTGTTTGGTGGAGAGAGTTACGGTGGCTTGTTTAGTTTGCCTTCGATTTAATTTCTCGTAGGTAGCCTTGGTGAACCTAGGATGAAGATTAAAAATTTAATTACGCTGAATTCGCACTCGACTTGCTAGTTGATCGATTAGGTTCGCTTTAGCGGTATCTCTAGGAGAAAGGGGAATTCTCGGTTTTTATATACCTCACGTGGTCCACGTTTACGTTTGCTTAGGGACAAACAAACATTCAAGTCTAGAGGATTTTGATCGTCTCGTTTTAATACGTATTTCTCGCATGATTTTAGAGATGTTTACAATATGCTTGCGATGTTTACATATGATTTTGTATCCGTTTTACTCGTTTTTGTGTATTCGTGTACTTACATGTTTTAATAAAAATTTGGCAAGCTAAGGAACGTACACGGGACAAAGTGCTATCATCAAGGATTGCAACGGTGCAAACGGGATGAGAAACGGGGCAAGACAACAAAGTGCACAGCCAACACAATGCATAGCACGATCGGGCTGAGCAAACAAACACTGCCCGAGCATGCATCAGCCAATGCCCGACCGTGCTCAATGGAAAACACCAGTGCCCGACCGTGCATTAACTCCACCACAACCGTGCTCAACAACCAACGTGCATGCCCGACCAATCAGCACTCCTTTGCACGATCGGGCTCATCATCCACAGCCTTTGCACGACTGAGCACCCCTTCTTGGACGATCGGGCTACTCAACCAGCAACCTAGTGCACGACCGTGCACCCATTCCTGCATGACTGGACGTTTGAAACAGAAACTTCCCCGAACCTCATGCACCACCCGAGCTCCTAAGGTGCACGATCGGGAACTCTTTAAGGGATATGACCGATTGGACTCACCATCTTGCACGGTCGGGCATGGAGGCACACGGACCTAAAACGTAAAAAAGGAAACGTTCAGCTGTGGAGAAGAAAAGGAAGAAAACGTGATAAGAATGGAAAATCATGGCAAAAAGGAAAAGGAGAAGAAAAGGAAAAGGAATAGAAGAGGAAATAAGACATATTCAATCATTTTACAGAGAATTAGAGAGTGTTACACGCAGATAGACAAAGAGAGACAGAGAGGAAGAAAACAGAGACTGGCAGGAGACATCCAAGGGGCATCAAACAGGGACTTCAGTTTCGTTTGGTTTTTATAACACGTAGTGTGTATCAGTTTTAGGCTAGAAATTTGCATCATTTTCGCATAGATTATATAGCACGAGTTACAAATCCGACACAAACGTTCTTTATATACTCCCTTTTTGTTTATTTTTACGTTTTAAGGCGACAAGGACTAACCGAGCTTTAGAATGCAAATTCTTGGATTCAACCGCAAATATTGGAAGCTACAAATCACTCGGAGCAAATTCAGGCCACGGAACCAAATGGAACACCCGAGCATAGAGTAAAAGGGAGCAAAGACATGGAATTAACCAAGCCCGCTCCGGCTTGGAGATGTCCCCGCTCGGGCAGAAGTTACGCAGTTCCAAAAAAATTCACACGACTCGGGTAGGAAGGGAACCCGATCGGGTAGGTTAATCACAATTGACCCCGCTCGGGCGGATACCTTGACCCGCTCGGGTTGACTGATGACTGATCGGGTAGTGCACCTAGCCCGCGCGGGCCGGCTTTCTCGCAACAACCTGTTTTAAGTGTTTGAATGGCAAAAAGAGAGAGGGGGATCAATTTCAGCAACTAGAGGGCAACGGCTAGGGCCAGGAAGGGACTGAAATTCATCAGGAAAGACTCAGGAGAAGCTGGAGAAGGAGAGAAACATCAATCCGGACGTCGGTAACAAGATAGGGAAGATCGAGGAATCGTATTTCCTAATTTTATCATGTCTAGGGTTATTTTCTCTTGTTTGATAGTAGAAGCCATGAGTGAGTAGATTTCCAACTATGGATTAGGGATATCGGATTTGTAATGGATGTTTGGATTATGCGTTAATGCTTAGATTTATCGAAACTTTCTTGATATTCGGTTTTACAATCAACATCATAAACGTTTCATACTAGTGCTGCCCGCTGAGTAACCTAGGAATTTGTGTTTAGCTGGAAGGTTAAATTATGAATCCGGAATAGTTGATTGTAGATTAAGTTTGATTAATGAGAATCTGACCGGTCGGTTAATCGGCTTAGGAATGAGGATTACGCGCTTAACGCTACCGTAATCACGAGTTAATCGCTACTGGAAGGTAAGATTGCACGTAATTATGCTTAGGAGGTTTAGGTTCGGCAGAATCATTCCTTATTTGAGAGCATGAATTCCCCTTTGTCATGATAGTTCGGTAGATTTATGATCCTTTGTTTGTTACATCCTTGCAAATCCCGATAACCCGAAACCCATAGTGTTCTTAATTGTCAAGTCTTCCGCATCTTCCCATCGATGTCACGATTTACCTTAGTGTTTTAGATATTCATATCACACCACCATCTATTCAACCCGTCTTAGTTTAGTCATATTCTTAACTTAGGTTGCATTAGTCCCCAGAGTTCGACCCTTTTATTACACTGAGCCGTACTCTTGCGGTAAGTGGATATTAGGCATTTGTATAGCTTGATATTTCCCACATCAAGTTTTAGACGCCGTTGCTGGGGACTAATTACGGTCTAGATTAGGAATTAGCTAGATTAAGATTCAGTCCTTTCCGGAGTCTTAGTCATTTTTCAGCATTTTCTTTTCTTTTTCTTTTATCGAGTCTATTTTATCAACTTCAGATCTGCACTTTAGTTGTTCGTCTATTGTTGTGCAGGCACCATTGTATGAGAAGCTCCACACAAAAGCTACTCATATACGATCGCGAGGTTGAGAGAACACTACGAAGCTTGCGCAAAAAGAGGAGAATTAGACTTGCAGATTTTGAATTCGAAGTAGATAAAGAGAGTAGTCAAGAGATATACGCTTCTGGAGAGGAAGGAACCGATAGCAAAAGCCCCAGTGCAAACAACGGAAAAGGTCACACCAATCACCCCGAAATGGCTGCTGCTTACGGAGCCTACACCGCTCCAAAGCACACTCAGTTGCTTTCCCCGTAATTATGGTTAGGAGGTTTAGTTTCGGTAGAATCATTCCTTATTTCAGAATATGAATTCCCCGTTGATGCGTATCAGAGTTAAATATAACCTAATCTACCCGCAAGTGCACGGCACGTGTGTAGTATTTTAGGTGTCGATCCCACAGAGACTACGCAACACTACCTAAACCCGAACTACGAATCAAACTTGCTAACGAAAGAATATGGATTAAGAATGAAATACTAAAAGCAAATAAACTACTTGGGTTCTAACGATAAGACAAGCGTCCTAGGAAATCGGTTTCACCACAAGACTACCGAAACCAACGATCAACCTATCTATCATGCAATCCCAATTAAAGCTATCTAAGGCGGACGCTCCTAACATGATATCTACCCTCTCTCAAGGCATAGACACGTGATCTAGACAAGCTGCCCCCTACTTTCGTGGCTGACACCTTGAACTAAACCCATAAACTCTGTGATTCGCCCGTTCACCCTCAACCGTTGCTACCCTACTTTCGTGGCCTAACCTCGGTTGTTCTAAACCTGACTTTCTAGGACTAGAATTCTCCTTTCGGTCCTTCTCCTAACCCCTAACACATGCATCTACGTGATCAGCGCAAACACAAGTAGATTTAAGCACTCAGACAGAGAATAGATAAACTAAAACGGGAAGATGCATTCAAAATAGATCAAAAGCGGTCTCGGGATAGCCAAGGGCTAATCCCTTCTCCTAGAACAAACAAACTACTCGCTCATGCGTCTGTAAAGAAACATAAACATAGTAGAAAGTCTAAGGAACATAAAAACCAAACAAAACCGAAGTGGTGGTGCTTGATCTCCAATGCTCCTCGCTTATCTCCTCTGTAAGCTTGCTGTAATGACGTCTTTTTGCCTCCTTTTAAGCCTCCTAAGTCAGTCCAATTGTTGCCTAAATTGCCCCACGAGTTCCCTTATGTTTTAAGTTAAGTTTACTTAAGTTTTGAGCAGTTACGGGCCGCGACCCGCTCGGGTAGGGAGTGTACCCGCTCGGGTGCAGCTAGGGCAGTTCGTGCGCGTCCTGTGGTGCTGGAATGGTGCCCGATCGGGCATGGCATGTGTGCCCGCTCGGGCACAAGGCAAAATGCTCGGGAATGCTTGCCCGAGTCGTGCTAAATGGTCCACACAATTGGCCGTAGGTTTTGCCCGATCGTGCAAAGGTTGTGCCCGACCGGGTGAGGCTTTTCCATGCTCAATCTCGTCCCGTTTGTCCCGTGATGATCCCCAAAGTTGCTCCTTAGCTCCGTGCATGTTCCTTTAGCTCCAAAATAGTCCAAATACGCGTAAAAACCTGTAAGAACATGAAAAGCACGAAAGCAAGTAAAACGGATACGGAATCATACGTAAAACATCACATATGTATCAAAAACGTCTCCTAAATCGTGCAAGAAATACGTATGAAAACGAGATGATCAAAATCCCCCAGACTTGAATGTTTGCTTGTCCCTAAGCAAACGTAAACGTGGAATACATGGGGTATGAAAATACGAGAATCCCCCTTCTCCTAGAGATACCGCTAAAGCGAGCCTAACCGATCAACTAGCATATTGTGAGCAAATTCGGCCTACTCGAGTTTTCAGCCTTAATCCTAGGTCCACCACGGTTACCCATAAGAAAGTAAATCAAAGGAGACTAGACACACTACCGTAACTCCCTCCACCAGACAAGACTTCAGACTATGCTAAACCTAGGTCAACCGAGGATACTTGTTTCTTTCTTTCCGAGCTTCTTCCTTTCTTTTTTCTTTTCTTTTTCTTTTTCTTCTTTTTGTTTTTCTTTTTATGAATTTTTTCCCTTTTTTTTTCTTTTGTTTTCTTTTATTTTTCCATTTTTCTTTTCTTCTTTTTCTTTGCATACACACTAGGCTTCTAGGACGTCGGATTTGAAGGGATCCAGCCTCTACTTAGACCCAGACTACCGATGACGGTATACTCATGCATCTCGTGTAAGAGTGCAGCGGAGTAGGTGGCTTTTTGTGCCTTGCCCTTAGGACGTAGAAAGATGATCGCCAACCCACCACTTAGACCCGAGCCACCGAAGGAGTAACAAGGTCGATGCACTCATATCGATTTTTGATCATGCTTATTAGGCACTATTTCTATCGACAGCGGAGTGTTAGTGTGCGCTTTTTTAATCTGCAAAATAGCTCGATTTTATATGATCCAATAATCCTCAACATGACCAAAGTAAAGTGTCATCTACACGAAGTATAACCATCTGGGTAAAAAGAATAAACGATAAACTAGCCTAGCAACCTCGTCTAAACTTCCCCACAAGCAACACTAGGATTCCCTAGAACTACGACCTATTGTTTTTCAGCCGACTAATAAGCTCTAACGCATAGGAAAACCTAGCTCAATCATGCAAAGTCTAACGGAAAAGGTCAACCTCTTAAGCATTTTTTTATGGAAATTAAATAATCGAGTCTTAAACATGAAAAGTAAAAACAAACAGATGGGTTGCCTCCCCGAAAGCGCTTATTTAACGTCATTAAGCTTTGACGTCTCCATTCCTCATGCGTGCACGACGGGTGGATCGGAAAGGGAAATGGAGTTTCCACTTTCGATCGGTTGAGCGGCTTGGTAGAGCTTTAGCCGCTGTCCATTGGCGTTGAACGTGTCACCCGCATCACTCCATAGTTCCACGTCTCGTACCTGAAAAGGATCAGACAGACAAGGTAGTAGGCTCCTCGAGAAAGACTTAGGACGAGAATTGAAGAGTGGAACGAAGTCACCTGATTGGAAGTCATGAGGTGGGGTCTTCTTGTCGTGCCATCCCTTAGGCACATCATGCACGGGATTCACTTGCTCGCTGTCCAAGGTTGGATAAGGGGTATCTGCGTTGAAAAGTTTAATGACATCTTTTTCCATTACCTCATGCAAGTGCGGGTGCAGCCTCCTTTGAATTTCGAGTGAAGGTTCGTGGCTGTCCTCCCTACAATTCCCGTACATACATATTGAAGAGCTGAGCCTCTTACGCTTCTTCACGCGTGTGGGCTATTTTCTCATCTCATCTACACTCATGTTAGCATTCAAAACAGCAAGATATGTTTTATCGGAACCAACGTACTCATACCGAAAAGAAGATGGTGGAGG
>CM071870.1:10157922-10197556 GCA_036759665.1 Gynandropsis gynandra
CAATGGATACATTGGTATATGCATGCTAGATAGTGGACAAGTCTACGCCAGTCAGTTCCTATAGGAGAGCTTGAATTCCCTGAATTCATGATAGTACCTAGACCAATTATCTTTTTAGAACTTCGTTACTTCATTAGGCAAACTCTCGACACCCATGGTGCTTAGCCATAAGTTTTATCTCTTCGATTTAGTTTAGTTTAGCTCAATCAATATCCCAACTTTAGTCACCTCACACGTCTATTCAATTAGTTTAATAGCTCATTAGTCGCATTAACTCCTTGTGTTCGACCCTAGTTACTACACGGTCCGTATTCTTGCGGAAGCGTTAGTTTAGGTTTTTATAACTTGATAACGCACATCAACACACTTTGATTTTATCTTTGAATGACTTCTTTGACATGCTCAGGAAAGCTCAGAAAATCTCCAAATCCCTAATACATGCATTTACTTGGCCTTCGTAAACACAAGTCATTTAAGCACTCGGACAAAGAATAGATAAACGCAAACGGGAAGATGCATTCATAGATAAAATCAAAGTGGTTCCGAGATAGCCATGGACTAATCTCTTCTCCTAGAACAAAACAAACTACTCGCTCATGCGTCCGTAAACAAACATAAACGAAATAGAAGGTCTAAGGAACATAAAAACCAAACAAAACCGAAGTGTCGGATTGATCTCCAATGCTCCTTGTAAGTCTCCTTCGCAAGAATCTTCTTCTTCTCTCTACTCTCCCCTCGATCAAGAACTGAAAATTGAGTGAATGAGCTCGACCTCTCACTCCTCGATTCTTCTTTCCTTCCTCTTTTCTTTCCTTTTCTCCCTTTCTTTCCTTCTGGCCATTCAGTTATTCCTTATGTTGCAGCAGCCACCGATTTTTGTCTTTTTATGAGTTTCCATTCTTGAATAATTTGGGTGATGTTTCCATTAGTTCCTCCAGCGAAATATTACCTATTCCTCTTCTCTAAAGTCGTTTTCCTTATTGTATAAGTCCCCAACAAACTCCTATTTATTTTAAGTCAAATTAACTTATTTGGAGTTGTAGGTGACAGACGCGACCCGCGCGGGCAGGGTAAGTGACCCGCTCGGGTACGGCACGGAAGGTCGCGCGGGATTGCAATGAGAAAAGAGGCTGCACGCTCGGGTTCGAGGGCTCCCCGCTGGGGCTCAAGTTCTGCCCGCTCGGGCTCAAGTGTTACCCGCTCGGTCTCAAGCCCCGGGCGTGGTATTTCTCACCCGACTCATGCTCAATTCGCTGGACAAAATCTTCGTAACAAATGCCCGCTCGGGCTAGGGAGTTACTCGCGCGGGTAGTGGCTATTCCTTGCCGATTCTCGTCCCGTTTGTCCCATGATGATCCTCGATGTTGGTACTTTGTCTCGTGCACGTCCTTTAGCTCCGAAATGAACCGAATACGCATAAAAACTTGTAAGAACATGAAAATACGAAAACAAGTAAAACGGATACGGAATCATACGTAAAGCATCACATATATATCATAAACATCTCTAAAATCGTGCAAAAAATACGTATGAAAACGAGATGATCAGAGCACGTTCACTTACGATGTTTACGTTAATAGTGAAATAGGGGATGATAATTTTACGCCATTTTGCACCAAATCCTATAGGTGGAATATCTTGGTCTCGTTGGATTGAAGGTGATGTTTTTTAAATGTCAGTGGTTCGACCCAATCATAAGACGTGATACACGAAAAATCGATGGGAAGGAATTGACATTAACTTGGCACGATAATATGGAATGTCCATTCATCACAACAGATCAAGCAGATCAAGTATATTACGTGCATTATCCAACAAAATTGAAACATCGAAGAGAGGAGTGGGGGTCATTGTTAAGATTAATCGGCGTGGAGTTATAAGCACAGTAGAAAAATAAGATCTATTGCAAACTGATTATCCTGAGCCCACACTGTTAGTTGATATAGACAATCGAAAAGAGATTCTCGCAAGAACTGACATAGATGGAGAATACATCTGCCATTATAAAGACATTGAATTGGAAGATACAGAAGATGAACATGGCGATGATCCATGCACAATTGAAGGAAGACTCGCCAATTAAAGAATCAACTGAAACGGTTATGTTGATTGTATAATTGTAATATCAAACTTTTGTACTTTGTTTTTCTTACATTATATATTCCACTTTCAACGGCCATTCGTTGGCAAATGCAAAAGAAACCCATTGAATCATTTAATTATGTTCGAAACTTAGAAAAATTTCACGGTTTTTCAATTTGTAACGGGCATCCGTTGAGAATTTTCAACGGATGCTCGTTAAAGAACTTAAACCTACCAACGGATACCCATTAAACAAATCAAAGTTTCCAACAGATGACCGTTGGCAATTTTTAATGGGCATCCGTTGGAAATGGTCATGATGGCTATGCTCCGCCTTGTACTCTCGTTGCATCTGGATGATGCCTTCCAACGGACATCCGTTGGAAATTTCAATGGATGTCCGGTGGAAAGAAGACGTATAACTATTTATGTTATTTGTTGTCTCGAGAACACAACTTTTTAACGGACATCGGTTGAAAATTCCAATAGATGTCAGTTAGAAACTCAACAGTCACATCATTTAATAAATTCTGTTGAAGTGACATAATTTCCAAATATTTATATTTAATTCATTGAACAGTTCATTTACAACACAATCTCAAAACCAAAACTTCAATTTCTCTCAAAAATAATTCCTAAACAATTTCTCTCAAAAATAATTCCTAAACACTTAATGTTATGGTAAGATAGTATTTATTACAAATATTGATATTTCAATTAATTATAACTCTTGTCTAATAATTTTGTTTTGTATAGATTTGATTTGGATGATACTCTTAAACACACAAACAACAACATTATCTAAAGTTCTTTACAAGATCGACTTTATTATTCCTGGCACGTGACGCTAGAAGTTATAAGCCACCAATGGTGGTGTACATTTATCGTAAGTGTATTTAATATAAAAATTAATTTAAATTTATTGTCAAATTTTATTCATAAATTAATTTAATTAAATTTAATTTTATAGTGTACATATAGATGGTGGAAGAAGAACACATCACGCATCTATACCGCTTGGATGCGCTATATGCAAGCTCATTTGTGTTATATGATGAACAACGCCAAATTTAACTATTATAAGAAGAATATCAAACAGACATGGGCAATAGACAAGGTATTTAACCAAGTCGTTGGGAGTTAGAAGATTTCAAGGCCAAAAACGAGAAGTCCAAAAATGTCGGTATGGAGAGAAAGTTCCTAGGGACGGTCCGCATCGTCATAACTCGGGATCGAATTCATTTTCGAAGAAAAAATAAATGGTGAGAAATATTAAAATTTATAATCTCAATTTATTTTCATTTAAATTGTTAAATAATCATATTATTATAATGTTATAAATGTAGAGAATGGGAAGAGAACTGAAATATTCATAAGCTGGTCGTAGAGACTCACGTCAAGAAAAAGTTCGTCATCGGGGAAGAGGTCGAAGAACTTGAACTTGTTAACCCCCGGCCAGAGCGGACGATGAAAGAAGTGACGGAGAAGATCCACACAGCAATCACAAGCTATCAGTTCAACTCTCCACGATCTTAGTCTTTTACAAAATGATAAAATTTATTAAGAGATATATAATAACATTATTGTTATAATAATTCTTTAATTATATAAATATTTTAAATCGATTTATGCTAATTTTAATTTGTTTTATATTGCATGTTAGGTCGTATAAGAGGTGTCTATACGGTTTAGATGCTCTACAAAAATATATCTTCGAACACCACGATGATACTTCGCACGGTGCAAGATATATTTACGCAAGAAAGACGCATCAAGCAGCTCGATACCACTTTTCGAACAACGCAAAATACTCTTCGAGCAATGCAAGATACTCTTCAAGAAATGCATTCTATGATTCAAGAAACGTGAGCGCAGATGCGTCATATGGAGAGTATCATCGAGTTAATGATTGGTCGAGCGTATCAACCACCACCATTGATGGGAGCAATAACGCCAAGACAAGAACCGATCATCAGCTCCGATGCAACCCCTTCACGAGGCATTGGTGAATACGGGGATGAAGACGAAGGTGTCGGTTTAGATGAAATGTAGTAAATATGTTTTTTAATTTTATATAAATTATATATATTAATTTTAATTTATTTTTTTTAAATTAAATAAATTCGTCAAACTATCAACAAATGTTCGTTGATAAAATAACAAAATTTTCAAGCGAAATTTGTGGAATATTTTAAAATTCCCATCATTTTTTTCCAATGGGTATACGTTGCAATTCCCGCCAACAAGTTCAACAGATACTCGTTGCAGCAAACTGTGAATGGATGCTCGTTGAAAAGTATCAACGGATATCTGTTGAAACTTTACAACGGGAATCCGTTGATGCTTTCAACGGAGATATTCGTTACGAGCCTTTAAAAATTATCAACGGATATTATCCATTGAAATGTCATTGCAAATCGTAATAGATGTTATTTCTCAACGATCGTTCATCAACTCTGTGTCATTGGAATAAGTTGGAAAAGATCGTTACCAATGGAAATTTAGTCATTTTCAACGGATATATGATCTGTCTTTTTGTAGTGATTGTGTATTGTCTACCGCCGACTAACGACGATGAACATGACATATGGCATGAGAGTTTCTCGACAGGTATTAGAAGAACTCGACGAATCAAGACAATAAAAATACATATATAATTTCGACGAGTAAAAATGATTACTTTTAAGTTTAAATGCAGTTGATTAAATTTTGGTATACTACAGTAAAATCGGTTGTGTTCAATTGTTTGGTATTCAGTTATTCGATTTCATTTCAATACTGGGTCAATTTATTCGTTTAGATTTTAGAATTTTGTAAAATTAGGAGTTTTTTTTATGTTTAGATAACGAGCTAAACGAATGTGATGTTGGATTAAAATAGTTTGGGAGAATTACAATTATAGTTAAATTTAGAGACTTTTATTCTATGATGTTTCAAATCAGAAGGTATTTTGATTAAAGGAATATTATGCTAATAATAGTATATTGTTTTAAAAATGAAATTGAAACTAAATTGAAAACTTTTAATAGAATTAGGTCAAAATGGAGGAAGGATCCATGCAATAAGCCATACGCACAAATAAAAAAACATTAGGATGAAAATTGAAAATTCTGATTTTTTTTTCAAGAGTAATTTAAGAGAATTACTCCCAACATAGAGGGAAAAAACAATATAAAGCAAAATAATTATAGATGGTGAAATAAGCCAGTCTCATATAAAAAACCTTAGCAAAGTTTATTAGTAAAGCTGAAAAATCAAACCTTTGATTATCTGAATCCTAAACTCCGATCTTTATGGAGGAGAAATCGCTTTCAGGCCCTATCCCGACCACCATGATGACGGCGACGATGCAGGAGCTTGCTATTGGAGGGGAGAAGCATTTGGAAGAAACTGTACAAGCAGCTTTCCAGATCATCTCCGCCATGAACGACGAGCTCTGCAACCCCACCTTGTGGTCCACTTCCACCACCAATCATACGGCGGCTCCGTCTTCCAATAGCGCCGTTTCTTCTGATGTGGCGGCTTCGGAAGGAGCCGCCCATCACACGGAATCTGGCGGCGGCGGCGGAGGAAGTGGCAATAGCGCGCTCGACGAGGCTCGATTTCGGTACAAGAACTCCGTCGCTTCTCTGCGGGCTGTTCTTGCTGCGATTCCCACTTCACAAAAGGTAATGAACATAACTTCTCTTAATTTTTGTACGATTTTGTCAAATTGATTCGTTTTACAATTTCAGTACTCTGATTAAGATGACAACATTGGGAACGTAGAGAAGCTTTAGCTCTGAAACTTGCCTCGAGAGGACACGTTCGAAAATTTAGGGTTCTTGTGGGAAGAACAAATTGACAGCCATGTGTGTGGTGGCGATTCCTAGTAATGCCAGATTCTGAAGAAATTTTGTGCAAAATGTAGCGTAAATTGATTCAAAATTCAGAAGATTGTTTGAACGGTTGAAAGGCGAGATTGTTTCTGCAATCTCTGTCAACAATATTGTTTGTAGAGTTTGTGTTCTTGATAGGTCTGTGTTTTTGCTCTGATTTTCGTATCGACTCTTGGATGGATCATTTCATTTGTCGAGCCCTAATTCTTCTATTTGGAATCAGACTTGTGAATAAGGCTCTTACTTCTTCATTCCACTATAGGCAAAAGCATCCAAATCAGTCGATGGTCCGGGATCTCCCATGAGTGACGATGAAGTCGAAGAGTTGGAGGAACAAGCCTCAAGTCTCAGAAAGGTAGCTTTTTGCAAATTCTCCTCTCCGTAGATTCAATTTTCAGTTTCTTGTTCTTTTCAAGAGAATGCGTAGGATAAGACTGTGATCTCTATTCAACCACCGAACGTCATGGTTAAATGTTAGGAACCCACTCGGGCCAATGATCTTTTACATGGTATTATGACCTGTAACTTAGGTTTTTAGCGGGTCTAGAACCATGAATATTGGCGATTCATGAATTGAGATACTAACTATATGAAATCGCCTTCCCTTATTGCAATGGCTTCGTAGATTGCCAACCATCTTTGTTATTTTTGCACTTCTAGTGTCAATGGCCATTGCTAAATGATGTGTTTTCACCTGAAGTAATGATCTTTTGTGGATGCAGGAGATTGCAAACAAGAATGTCCATGTCAAAGCACTAATAGATCAAATTCGAGATCTCATTGGTGATATCTCTACTTGGCAAAGTCCATGCTCTCTTTAAGTTTATGCAGTGGCGATTATCAGATTGGATTAGGTTTAATTGTTTTCTCCTTGTCAAGTGAAACATTTCCTCCCGTTTTTGAGATGAGAGTAGTAACTAACATATATATATACGCAACACAACGGCTGGATTTTATGCTGAATCGACTTGTTCAAAGTGAAGTTGATTGAATTTACTCACAGTCATCCAATGTTGGAAAGGGATGGTTTAAAGACAGACAATATAAGTACACTTGAAACACTTTCTCATGGTTGTTACATCTAAGAAGCAAAATTCCACATTGTAAGGCTCTCTGTTTCTCCTTCCTCAACAGATCTAACTGACAACACCCAAAGGAGTGGCTGTTTTGTTTGTCAGTGATTGTTCGACCGCGTTGTAAGAGA
Organism: Gynandropsis gynandra; assembly: GCA_036759665.1. Taxonomy (NCBI): domain Eukaryota; kingdom Viridiplantae; phylum Streptophyta; class Magnoliopsida; order Brassicales; family Cleomaceae; genus Gynandropsis; species Gynandropsis gynandra. The sequence goes on from CM071870.1 coordinate 10,165,087, forward strand.
CGAACGCATATCGACAATAGCTGATTCATCTGCCCCGAGATTCAAGGCCTCTCTGCTCGCTCTAATGAAGCGAGCAGTAGCACCTCTAACGTACTCGTGAGCCTCTCTCACAGTCATCTTCTTCCCGACCTGGTCAGGGAAACTGTTAAGGAAGTGGTCACCGTTGAGAACTGCCGCGAGTTGGACCACTTCGCTCTGAAACTCCGAGAGAGCTGCGTCGTCTCTGGCCTCCGTGGTTCTCATGGGTGCAACGTCGGGTAGAGTGACTGAAACAGAAGTTGAAGAAATCATGGGTAGAGTGAGTGAAACAGAAGATGAAGAAATCATGAGGAGAATGAGATGAAATGAAGAAAAGAGAGGAACCAGGGCAATCGGATCTTGGGGAGGGCAAGCGGGTGAGGATGTGTTCAAAAGTGGAAGCCCAAGCATCTCTATGAGTCAAGAAGTTTGATGAGAGATTGAAGAGCTTCTTGATGGTCGCTGGTATTGATGAATGTTCGTACTCCGACGTCTCTAGTGGCCCTTTTGCCTCACTCACCACTTCTCTCCAAACATCATCATCATCATCATCATCATTATGATCATTGACAAATATAATATATATATATATATATGAACTCTTAAACTAAAGGAACAATGTAAGAGAATTTGAAGCAACCATACAATGTGAATCCTAATCTTGATTTAAAGAAATTGTTTTAGAGAATGAACACCATTACGAGAAATTATTTTCTTAACAAAAAATACTAGAAGGACAAAGTATGAGACTTTAGAAGCGACTATGATGATATGTCAACATCTTTCAGTGGAACAATCAATGTGTCCACTTAAAATATCCGAATATTATATTAAATAATTGTCAATTCTTAATGATTTTATTCAAATTTCTAACATATGTCAATAGAGTCGGTGGAGAAAACAGGAAAGACCCACTTATTTGTGTCTCTACAGATATAATGCATATAATCTATTATGCATATATAATATGTACCATAATGAAGGCAAAGATTAAAATAATAAACATGAATGACCAAAAAAAGCAAATCATATTCATAGGAGATAAAAGGAAAAAATAGAGAAATAATGATGAGATCTTACCGGTTCCTTTTTGGATCCAAGGGGAAACCATGATGGTGGGAACCCGAACCCCTAACCGGTCGAATTTAAAGAAACCGGGAGCCGGTCCGGTATTCCCATCCGGATTCGGTACACCCACATAAGGAGTCTTCACATGATCGTAAAACCCACCGTGTTCATCGTACGTTATGACCAACAGTGTCTCGTTCCATTGAGGACTCGATCTCAATGTCTCGTACACTTCTTTCACCAGTTTCTGACCGTTTGCGACATCGTGCGACGGGTGATCATCATTCGCCGGCATGCCCTTTAGGTCGAAATACCTCGGTTCGATCACGGTTAAGCTCGGTAACTTACCTTTTTGGGCATCTTTCTTGAATTTGACATCGTATTGATGCAATTTGAGGATGTACTTGAGCTTTCTCAGGTTACGGTAGAACAACGTCGTAGGAATATTTTGAAAGTATATCCCGAAATCGATCCCATTCTCATGGAGCGAATCAAATATTGTTTTTTGCGGATATCTGATATTTAAAATAGATATTAAATTACAAAAATGGACTAAAGTTAATGTTTTTGGAGATGTTTAATTTTACTTGCTTTTTCCAAAGATAGAATATAACTTGGCTTAATATTTTCTATCTATTAACACCTTATGAATAGAAAGTTAGTAGCAATTCACCAAACACTCTAATCTGGTACCTAAGCGAAGACTCTAGTCACTAAACCAATATTAATCATAGAAAATTAGTGAAATTGTGTCAAATAATCATACTCAAAATAAAATATAAAATTGCGGAAAATAATTAAAAAAATTAATACCCTTGAGCGAGGAGCTTCTTGACATGGCTAGTGGAACCATGTGACGTTGCGGAGTAGACGAAAAGCCGGTTCGGTTGGGTTGGCCCGGGGATCGAAGAAAACCACCGGTCGAAAACCGCGAATTCCTTAACCAACTCGGCGTAAACCGGTATGACCTCCGGTCTAAACCCTTTCATCACCGTCTCCGACAAATTGCCAGGCGTGGACAGAGCCTGCTCCACAAAACCCATCATCGATGGGATCCGACCCGACCCGAATACCTGCTCCTCCACGGCCTCGAACGAGTGACCCGGATCCGGATCCACGAACTCTGCATCGTTGGTGAAGCAAATGGTTCGAGTGTTGTTTGGGTTTTTTGTCGAGACCGGGTTGCATTCTTGACCCGTGACTCCATTGATCAATGGATTTATCGATTTCTTCATCCAACCAAGCATGTGATCGAAGGATCGATTCTCCATTACCAAAACGACGACGGTTTTTATCGGAGATTGCCATTGGTGGGATCCTTGAGCTACTTGGGTTGGTGTCAGGATGCAAGAGAGTGCCAGAAAGTGCCAGAAAGTGAAGGAAAATGTTGATGGGCGAGATAAGGCTCTGTTTCTTGAGGTTTTCATTGATTTCAGATACATGGGTTCGTATTTTTTCTCGGGAAATTTTCAGAGAAAGTAATGATGGTGAGTTTTCTTTAAGCTTTCTCAGGATTTGATTCTGTGAATTTGTTTTGCTTGGACTGGTTTTCGGTAAGTTAAGAACATAAAGACAATGGACAAAGAATTTGTCGGGTTTTTTTATATTTTTCTTTTCAAGGATTAAACAAAATAAAAGGTTAGAGAGAGAGAGAAGGAGATGAGGAGCAAAAGCGAGAACCTTTGGGATACTATACTGGAGCTGTTTGGTTGCCGAGAAAATGCGAGAAAATAAAAAAAAAGGAACAGAGGAAAATTTTGGGAAAATGTGAAGTTGGAGAAGGAGGACTTTTGTGTTGCCTTACTGTTTTTCCTTATAAAAAGGATTACGTTCTTCCAGAAACAATAAATAATAAATCCGGAAAGGGAAATTAACATTTTTTTTCCATTTTTTATTTGAATAAATTGGATTTAATAACAAATATCCTACTAATAAAAATTTAATTAACAGATATCTTTACAAAAAATTCTTTCAAGATATTACAGTTTTTAAATAACATTTTACCAAAATGGTATTATTAAATGAAAATATAAATTTATATCACATCATTAATATATAAAAGTTGATTTTATTCAGTCTCTATGATACCATATATAAATATTTAAACCAAATTTGAAAATGTTTATATTTATTAGTAATACATTTTTATTTAAAAACTTTAATACTTGAAAGGTTCTAAATAAAACTGATTTGTTTTAAAAATTTGGAGAAAAAGTAGATAAAAAAATCCATACAAGACTGAAACAATTTGATATATATATTATAAATGTGTGCATAAATAATATATGGAGAGTTAATGGATTGCATGAGAAGACATGGCCCTTAAGATACCACGTAGATGTTCACACGCAATGTGTTATCTTATGCACGTGCCTTAAGGCTTCATGCTTATACAGTTACATCTAATGTTTAATATATATTCTAATTACTTCCATTATCTTTTACACACACGTGTTTGTACAAGAAAAATGTATATATAAATTATAATATGTAAAAATTTAATTACAAATGATCAAAACATTACTTAGTTTAAACATGAAGTAATGTTTAGTTCATAAAGTTATTCATACGAATCCTTAAGACGTTGGAGTTTAAAGCATAGATTGTATAATAAAAATTATTTAATCCTATTGTAAATACATTTTCAGTGCATAAAACTTCTATATAGACACCCACAAATATTTAAAATACCAGACGAACGTCTAAAGATATTTAAATAATCTAAAAAGGTTTAAATAGTCTAAAATAACACTTAATCGTTTAACTTTTTACAAAGCTTAAACAAAACATAAAAAAAAGAGACATAAAAACCATTTAGGAGTTGCCTAGACCGCTTTTCTGAACTGGTTTTTGCAAATTTATTTATATATATATTCAATAAAAAATAAGAATTACCATCGTTGTGGTACCATCTTTATGGTAAATGCGAAAAGAAAAATAAAGGTATTAATGTCATAATCCTTCTATAGAGAGAGAGAGAGAGAAGAGATAAAAGTAAATAAAGAACTACAAAGACATTTAGTGCTTTCACTTTAGTATTTATGACATTTCTTAGGTGTGTCCAAATAAATATAATTATTTTATATATTACAAAATACAAGTGATTATTTAAAAAACAACTCACGTATTGGTCATGTGAGCCACCCAAATCCACATTTCGACACTATTTGTAGTAGTAGGTCCATTCCTCATTCACCAAACAAAGTAAAAGCAATTATCTTCGCATTATTAAGAATTATCAAATTGGTTATTGAAATCCGCCTAAACGTTATCGACATTTATTAGTCCTACACTAACAATTTTTTCTTTTCGAAATTTCTATTTGAATTCTCGTCATATGTCGAAATTTTTAGATATATTACATTTTCATTTTAAGTATAAATTCATAATATTATTTGAAATATAAGATTAAAGTTTGAAAATTAAATGGATGACATTAATAGACAAGAATTAATAATAGAAATAAAAGAATCTATATTTTAACAAAAAAATATAAAAAATTCTGAACTGATCAGAAAATTTGTATATGGTTAATATATTTATGTAGGAATTTTCCAATGAGAGTAGTCATGCCATATTAAAATTGGTAAGACAAAACCGGTTATTGATTTTGTATATATTATTTGGAAGTAAAAAGATTAAAGAGGGTGTGATTTGTTAGTTTTTCAGTTTCCAAATTTCTTAAGGAAAGTCATAACGCCGAGACCAGCTACTAACGCTGCACTGGCAGCCACCCCGCTGTAGGCTGCGGCCCACGCATCCGACTGCGAGTATCCCATTGACTCTTCAGACCCCAACACTCTTCTTCTTCTTCTTCTTCTTCCCTTTCTCGAACCATCCAAATGCAATCTCAAGCTCTGCAAAATGATCCAAACATTATCCCCAACTCTTCAATGACTCACACGTCAAGGGCATATGCAGACAGTTTGAGTTATTGCTCTTTTTATGAGTGTTTCAAGGGCAATGCCATGACATAAATGGAAGCTCTTCATATCATAATCTCAAGAAATGACCAAAAAACCAGATTTTGTCAAATGGGTTTAGACTTAATCGGTCTAAAATTGTCCAATATCATGTATTTATATATATATGAATCTAAAAATTATCTAATACCATATATATATATATATATATATATTATCCATATTCTAACCGATCTAGATAAAACACATAACATTCTTTTTCACACTCATGATCCTTAATATATGTCCAACATTGGAATATTCAAATTAGAACAATCTAGACTCTAAGAACATATAACATGTCAAGTATAAGCTTCCAACTCAAAACCAATGGGTAATATCATCGAAAGAGATGAAGATGAAGAGTCCAAGCAGTATATTAGAACGCATTGTTAAATTCGTTAAATGCATCGATGATTATGAACCAGAAACGGGATGTTTTCCTTTTCGACTTTTAAGAAGGGATCTAATATCAACAGAGGATAATATATGTGAACGGATTAATGTTTAGTCTGACAAAGATAAAGAGAAAACCTAATGTACCTTCCAGCCAATGGATCTGGCATGTTCTATGGCTGCATGGAGATCGCTATCTGATGCTAGCAATATTTTATCATGGTCTTCATCTTCATACTGCCCATTACCACCGAACAGATCATCATGTTATTAGGCATAATATACACTACAGTTATCTAAGTCTCAAGACGATACAAACATCTCCCTTGTAACATTCTTCACGTACCACAATTTGTGGCAAGTCATCCGGGTCGATATCGTCCCCTACCCTCTGAAGAATCGCTGTTATCACATCTTTCAAACTCTGGGTGTCTGCGTTTGGAAGAAATCAGCATTTCGTACACAGAACAAGTAATGAATCAACCGTTGTTAGGTAAACAAATTACCGGTTATGAATCTGTGCATTCTGCCCTTATTGTCAGCGATCTTGAATGAAAATGTATTTGAGAAAAGGAAAGATTTGCCTGTATCAGCTACAGATGAAATTTTCAAGGACCCCTCACTGAGATGTTACCACATGGCACAAGTCAGCAAACAAAAAGTTACCAAGTGAAACTAGATTATATCGGTTAAGTGGATAATACCTTTTAGCATCGTCATCATCTTCATTTGGATGCAACGCCATTGCTGAATCCCAAAACCTTTGCATCATTGTATTTGTCGCCTCCTTACTTATTCCTGATGTGCTTCCAGCCTGCCATGGTCAAGATTCTTACTCAGTTGTTATGTGCGAGGAAATGGAACAGCGAGCTTGTCATCATTCAAACATTGTCCAAAAGTTTCAACTATGCCGACCAAAAAGCAATTAAGGATCCTTGAGAGATAAAGAGCAACATGAAGCTCATGTAAAAAGAAGATTAAGCAAAATTTACTACACCATTCTGGCTAAATAAGACTGGTGCATCATGTATATATTATACAAGAAAATGTAAGTTTGTGCGAAACGTTATATGAGCAGAACCATTTAAGTCCAAGAAAGAACTTACTGTGGCGACAGCAGCATGAGTAATACGGATCACATCAACAACTGCAACTACACCCCCTTCTGCAATAAAATATTATTGTTCAAACATGTTTGCTTCTAGCTTTGATAAGAATATACTCCAAGTGTACATGGAATCACCTTTATCAAGTACGGGAAGGTGCAAGAACCTTCCGTCATGCATGATGTGCAAAACATCAACGATCGGTGTGTTAACCGTTGTACATTCTGGATTTGGAGTCATAATCTGTGCATAATGGACGACATAAACATGTAAACACATAAGTAAGAGCACATGTCCCGTCATTAGAGAAACAAGACGGAAGAAAACATATGGTTATCTATTACATAAAGATCTTGATGCATCCCCCCATAATACATTGTACAAAAAACAAACACAAACAAAACAAAAAAAAAACAGCTCAAACAGTAGTATTACTGGGAAACAGACATGTTGGAGATATTCCTAAATAACAAGACTTGAAATGAAAAACAAGAATCTACGGAACTGGGAAATTGAAATCTTGAAATTGGAAATTAGACATTGTTCCTAAAAGTTAGGATAATCTCTTTTCACCTTACATTGTTTCCGTAAATACATATATGGATTTTATTAAAAGAGTGTTTGTTTCACTATAAAAATACCTTTTCCACCATTGTCTCTGCTGGAGGGAGATTTTCCGCCACAACACGCATCAATATATCCTTTGAACTAAACAATAAAAAGTAAATTCAAATTGAAATCTATGAAGTTCAAAGTTAATTGAAGCAATTGGAGTGATAGAACGAGATGAGACCTAAGAAAAGAAATATAGCATAAAGGTGACTAGGCTCCAATTCATTCAAAATATGACTCACGTTACAATCCCTCGAAGCTTGTCCTCTATCATCACAACTGCACTGCTCACTCGAAATTCAAGCATTTTCTGAGTCACTACTACCACTGTATCTGCAGCCGAGACCTTCAGAACCCTAAATAATACCACAATACATCAAACCACGCAACTCAAGGGTCGAAAAACTCGACCAAAAAAACAAACATATAAAACAACAAAAACTAAGCAAAGAAGATATTACCTACTTTGTATTCTCCGGAATAATTGTTGACAAAGAAGGTCTAAACATCCGGTCTCGCAGCGTTTCAATGAAGGTGTTCGGAACTGCATGTAAATAATAAACCAACATGAAAAGAGAAAATAATAAACCAACATGAAAAGAGTTCAACTAGGACGAATTCTTTATCCACCTGACGAGGTTGCTCCCCAGCTCTTCTCAATGCCTTCAACGGCAGCAGCTATGGCCTTACCTTTTTCTGCTGCCCTCTCCATACGAGCAATCGCATCATATAAACATTTTGCAATATCCAACAAGGCAATGACTTCTCCATTTTCAACAACAGGCAGATGTCTGAATTTCCCTGCAGGTTTTATATTAGGACCACCTCGTTAAGAAAATATTACACATGAATACAAAAGCAAATACCAATTCCACTCTTAACGATACAAACCTAGTACCATCTTTTGGAGGGCTTCAACAGCAAGTGTTTCAGAAAGTACGAAAACCGGGTTCCTGGTCATAACCTTAGAAACAGGTGTTTCCTCAAGATTAAGTTCCTGTGCGATCACTCTTAACGCTATGTCCTGAACCCAGAGAGGCAACGCATAAATCATAAGTAACTGGAATATCCAAGAAGTCTCCATGTTTACAACCGGTTTAACATGAAATGGAAACAACAGCATTACCTTGTCTGTAAGAATCCCACAAAGCAATCCGTTAGAGTCAGTCAGCAACAAGGCATCAACTCGTCGAGAAGCCATCCGTATACAAGCATCCAATATGGTTGTGGTATCTGGAACCGTGACCGATTTTGATAGCCTCAACTGCTTAACGGTTCGCTCTCCTGTCAAACTCCTGTTCCAAATCCAATCAACATAAGTAGAGAAAAAGAACACATTGACCAAAGTCTTGCACAATCACATTATCCAGCCACACATCAAATCAGAACAAGAGACAATGCAATGATATTTCTAGCATTCTACTACAAAAGCTCGTGCGTTTGGCTTCAAACTTTGTAATCTACGGGCTAATTAAAATGGCAGTTCCGCCGCTATGTATCTAATAGCTTTCTACCAAGAGAGCCATGATCACAGGAAGAAGAAGAAGAAGAAGACACTCCCAAGCTAATAAAACACAGAAAACCTACAAAGACGGGCGATGAACAGTAAGAGACATCCGGGAGCTGTCGGGGCCGCCTCCGGTGATGTCAGAAGGTTTCTTCCTGTGCAGAGAAGTCGACACAGACAGACTTCTCCTTGATGAAATGCCTTGGCTAGCCATCTCTCAGTCCAAAATTCTGGCGAAACGAGATAAAAACAACTCTGCGAAATTGAAATCAATATATGTTTTAACAACCCGGTGGAGGAAAATTCACACAATCGCAGAAAAGGGCACCAGAATTTTGAATCTACGGTAACAATTCCAATCAAACAAAGAACTCGCTTGTTACGATCATATCAGGTGGAAATCAAAGACTTCGATCAGCTTACTTGGACAGGAAACCACTGAAAGGAATACGAGGCTGAAACTGAGCGGGAACTTATAAAATCAGATTAGTTCCTCAGCACGGTCTTCAATGTCCGTGAGGGAATGGGGACGACAAAGAACAGATGATTGGAAGGAGAGAAAACATAGGAGATTCCCGGGAAAATGACGTAAATTGGAGAGAATAAAATGGATGATCTTTTCTCTCTTCCAATCGGCTTCCTTGATTCCAAGTTTGGGGTTAGGCCGCGGCCTGCTTTGGTTTTTTTGTTCTTTAGGCGGACGACAAAACGATGGTCATTTATCTTTTTGTTCCCGTTGGAGATTCAGACAAAGGATATGTTTCCCACTCTAGAAAGGGTGTTAAACGTCATTTTTTATTTTGACTTTTTTTGTGCAAAAAAAGGAGGGAGAAATTGCATTTACGCAAATCAATTTTCATTGAATAAAAAATATCCATAGGATCTATGATTCATTTGCCATCATAATTGACTTCAATCTATATTAAGTAAATCCTTGATTAATTAAGAATAACATATATGTATATAAATTTTTTGCTAGTTATATCTCTAATCTTTTTTTTAAATTGGAAATAGTTTAATTTTTGGAAAACATATAAAAATTCTGTGAAATCAATGGTAAGTTTTTCAAATTCTGTGTGCTATCATTATTAATTTTAATTTATAAATTTCATATTATTATATAAATAAATATTTATTTTTATTATAAATTTACTCTACCCATAAAAATTATAAAGTGGAAACAAAAAATATTAAAAAACAGATATATATTAATATAAAGTATTGTATTTATATAATAAAAATAATGTTTTAAAAAAAGTTAAACTTTAGCAGGACGGTGATTTTAACACCTATTATGTCTAAATTTAAATTCTTCGAATGAGTTGAATAGAAAACGTAAATTTTCGAAAGCAAAAGGAGTTGGATAAGTATAACCCATTATTTTTATATATGACATGTTTATCTATTTTACAAAGCAATAAAGCAATCAAACAATTAATCTATCGAATGAGTTGGATTTAACTAATATTAAAAGTTTTAAGGTTGTCCAACATCATATATCAAATTCCATGTCTTTAGTCGATGTGAGACAATACATCACAACATTTCCCTCACATCCAGGTTCGGTCCTAGAACGTGAACATAATCGGGGACCAACATCTGTATACTCAAATCAAGACGAAACCGGCTCTAATACCAAGTGTCACAATACTAATATCGTTGATGCGATACTCCTCACGTGACAACTCTCACCTCACCGACACTCTCGCACACGCCTTCTTCCAAAGGTTCGAGTGTGAAATCACTCGATCGAACATACTAGACAAAATATTCGTTCAACTCTATCACAGGACCCAGAATATTCACATTCTCTGATATCAACACCCGATCGAATGTAAAATTTTCAGATCATATCCAAAAACTTTAATTTCACCAAAATCAACTCATATATATATCATCAATCGATGATTTTAGATTTGGGTCCATTCTTCATTTATATGCTATAATTCTTCATTATGAATTTCATAAAAAGAATTATTGTAATCATGCATCACTTTCAACCTAAAAATTTCTTCATAATCAACTATAAAACCAAACTTTCATGGAGAATGATCATCACAACATAATCTAAGATGAATAAGATACTCTTTTTAATCTAAGATGAATAAGATACTCCGAAAAAGAGTTGAAGAGATTGGATTATCTATATTAACTAAAAAATAGACTATTTCAATCATGATCTCTTTTTTGAAAATCGTAGGTTTTATCCATGTTTATGAGTTTGCATCTCATTTCATATTAATGGAAAAGTAATTTTTTATCATTATTTATGCAGTGTAGAAATAAACTAGACGGTATATATAGGAAATAAATATTAATATATAGATATATAAATATTAGTAAAGATTTATTTATTAAAATATTTTTTTATGATAATTCCAAAAAAAATAAAAAGGAACAAAACTATTTAAAAGTAAAAGTATATTAACTTTAATACAAAAATGTTATTATATAAATTATAATTAATATTATTAATCATAAAAATATTTAAATGTTAACATTATCAATAAATATAATAGTATATATAGATGAACATTTAGAATAAAAATTATAAATATTATATCTGAATAAACACTTCTAAAAATATATTTGTATCATATAATTAAACGAATATTTAGATTGTCTATATAAACGAGAGAGAGTCGAATCATAACTATTACCTTAACACCAAATAATTCGATCCACTAAACTAATTAATAACCACCTAACAACCTCAAAAGATATAAAAGACTGAAAAAAATAATAACCAACTAATAGCTTAACATATTTTAGACCAACATACATCACATTTTACAACAGTGATAAAAGAATAAATATTTTAAATTATTTTCATTAATTAAAATTGGATTTAATTAATATTTAAATTAAATGAATTTGTTTTTAGTCAATCTTTTCGGTTTTTTATATCATAAATTTTCAATCTAATAAATTTCTAATTAAATGATATATTAAAATACTAGATGAATCAATGAATTATTTTATCAAAATTTTTCTAATGAATTTTGGCTCATATGATAAAAAAATAAAGTTAAAATATTTTGATTTCTTATATTTTCATAAATATTATCTAATATTTTTTTCAATTTCAAATCAAATAAATTATTTGTTTGTCAAAATACATGGGATGATTTTTAACAAAAAGTTAACAAATAAACTAAAGATCCGGTTAGGGATTGACCAAACCAGATTGTGGACGAGACAAAATAAAAAACTATATTTCTATTATTGTAGTTTTATTTATTTCTCTTCGAGAGAAATAGACAAATATCAAATATCTAATTAGCCAAAATATTTGTATTCATATTTATATTTGAATTTGTTATATTTTATAGGGAAAACATTCTATTTCCTCCTAAACTTTACCACTTTAATCTATTTTCCTTTGAATTTTAAAAATTCATCATATTCTCCCATCTGTTAACTTTCTGTTAATTTTTCTGTTAAATATTTTTAAAACAGCCTATTCCCCCAAACTATATGATTTCCAGCCTATTCCCCCCTAAACACCATTCGATCCACTAAACTAATTAATAACCACCTAACAACCTAAAAAGATATAAAAGATTGAAAAAAAATAATAACCAACTAATGGCTTAACATATTTTAGACCAACATACATCACATTTTACAACAATGATAAAAGAATAAATATTTTAAATTATTTTCATTAATTTAAAATTGGATTTAATTAATATTTAAATTAACTGAATTTGTTTTTAGTCAATCTTTTCGGTTTTTTATATCATAAATTTTCAATCTAATAAATTTCTAATTAAATGATATATTAAAATACTAGACGAATCAATGAATTCGTTTACCAAAATTTGTCTAATGAATTTTGGCTCAAATGATAAAAAAAAAAATAAGGTTAAAATATTTTGATTTCTTATATTTTCATAAATATTATCTAATATTTTTTTCAATTTCAAATCAAATAAATTATTTGTTTGTCAAAATACATGGGATGATTTTTAACAAAAAGTTAGCAAATAAACTAAAGATCCGGTTAGGGATTGACCAAACCAGATTGTGGACGAGACAAAATAAAAAATCTCTATTTCTATTATTGTAGTTTTATTTATTTTTCTTCGAAAGAAATAGACAGATATCAAATATCTAATTAGCCAAAATATTTGTATTCATATTTATATTTGCATTTGTTATTTTTTATAGGAAAAACAGTCTATTTCTCCTTGAACTTTACCACTTTAATCATATTTCCTCCTGGACTTTAAAAATTCATCATATTCTCCCATCCGTTAACTTTCTTTTAAATATTTTTAAAACAGCCTATTTCCTCTCCAAACTTTATGATTTCCAGCCTATTCCCCCTTCCCACCCCTAAACTTTATGAATTCCAACCTATTCCCCCGAACTATATAAATTCTAGTCTACTCTCCCGAACTATATCGAGCCAATATACATTAAACAAAACCATCAGTCACGTGTCTCGTCCTTCAAAAAGTTCTTCAGGAAAAAAAATAAAAAGAAAAAGAAAATGGTGAAGAACACGTAGCCGCACGTGACATCGCCACCGCCCATTGTCTATACACGTCGCACGAGAAGCATCGAGTCCACAAATACACAAGAAGCCCTTCCCTCTCCCTTTTTCTCTCTCCGTAACTTTTTTCGAATCTCTCTGAGACTTTCTCTTTGGTTTGGAGGACAATAATGGCAGATTGGGGCCCGGTGGTGATCGCGGTAGTTCTGTTCGTGCTCCTGTCGCCGGGGCTTCTCTTCCAGATTCCCGCGAGAGGCCGAGTCGTCGAATTCGGGAATATGCATACGAGTGGCGCCTCGATTCTCGTACACGCCATCATTTACTTTGGCCTCATCACCATCTTCACCGTCGCCATCCACGTCCACATCTATACCGGTTAAGTATTATATCGATCGTATGCCGATGGTTTTCGGAAGTTTCTATTGTCGGTACTGGGCCTATTCTTGCGACCTTGTAATCGTTTGGTTTTCGGTTACTGAATGTTTGTAATACCTGATATTGGAGGACGTGTTTGGATTCTGTGAATATGAAATATGCTATGATTGTGACTTTGAAATTGCTTCTGTTTGGTTTCGATCGTTCATATCATACCTAGTTCATCGCGACTGGTATTTGGCATGTATAATTATTAGTTACCGATATTGGTAACCAATTGAATTGACGTTTTGTTTTGGGGATGCATTTTCTGCAATTTTGGGATTAGGGTTTAGTGGGGTCGTATGGATTTCAGTTGGTATTGTGAGTATGGCTTTTGGGGTTTGTTTGGATATATACACACTCGAGTGAGTACTGAGGTGGATACATTACTAAAAACCAGACTTATAGTGAAAACGCTGGGGAGAGCATTTTGATTAGGCATTGTCATTTTAGTTTTGGGGTTCGGATTTTATGAATATAGTTATTTGGGTTTTAATAAATAATAAATAATTAAAAATTGATTTAAATTTCATTTGTTTTATTTTACATTGGTTGTAAAATGGTTTAATTCGATTAAAATTATAAAAAAGTACAAGAAGTCAAAATGATGATCAGGGTAAATTCTTAGGTTAATTAACATGTTCTATAATAAAAGATTTTTTTTAAAAAATCAATATTTGATTTTAAGTTATTAATATCTATAGGTCATAAATAATTTTAAAATTATATTCATTATTTAAAAGTTTAAATTGTTTTAAAATATTTTGGTTACCGTTTAGTTGTTTATAAACAAATCCGACTAATATATTTTAAATTTAATTTTGATTGGTTTAATTTTACAACTTAAAAAAATTTAATTAGAAATTTGTCAGATGGTTTTGAGAATTGATTATCTTATTGATTAGATATATATATATATATATATTATTGTGTACAATGGAAACGAGATTTGTTTCAACAATCAAGGAATCTAATATAGTTAGAATTAGGAAAACAACAGGTTCTCAAGAGTCAGACCTTGAAGTATTGGCTTTGTGAGTGTATCCACAAGCTGATCAATAGAGGAAACATGAGTTACGTGTAGAGACTCTGACCGAAGATTACGCATGAAATGATAGTCAAGTATATGATTCATACGAAAATGGAAAATGGATGACTGGATGAAATGATAGTCAAGTATATGATTCATGCGAAAATGGAAAATGGATGACTGGAGAATTTGAGGAGAGGTAGGTGTCTCCAACATTATTGCAATAGATGACTGGAGATTGGGTAAGGTTATACCAAATTCGCTGAGAAGAGAATGAATCCAACAGACTTCGGCACTAATGGATGCAATGGAGTGATATTCTGCCGCAGTGGACGAACGAGCAATTGTTCATTGCTTGCGCGATGACCAAGCAACATGATGAGCTCCGAGGTAGACAATGTGTGCACTTGTAGAGGAGTAGACATCCTTATTTTCAACCCAATCAACATCAGAGAATGTATGCAAGTTTGGAAGATTGGCACAAGACATGTGAATCCAATGATTTTGAATACCACATAGGTAGCGTAAAACACATTTTACAGCAACCCAGTGTTCGGATGTCAGACTGTGCATAAACTGAGATAGTTTGTTGACCACGAAATCAATATTGAGGTGTGTCAACAACAGGAACTGCAAGCTGCCGATGACCATATGGTATTGTGTAAGATCAAATAAAGATGTACCTATTAGGAGTGTGAGTGAGGTACCTGTAGATATTGGAGTAGAAGCAGGTTTGGAGTTCATCATGTTGAGCCGCTGAACTAAGTCACGTATGTATTTGCCCTGGCTGAGATGAAGACCCGATGGTGCATGAGTGATCTCAACACCAAGAAAGAATGAGAGGCATCCAAGATCTTTTAAGGAGAAGCATTTTCCGAGTTAATCAATGAGACATTGTATCAACGTAGTATCACTTCCAGTGGTGACAATGTCATCGACATAAACAAGGAGAAATACTTGATGGATGCCAATCCGAAGCATACATAAGAAGGTATCCGCCATTGAATTTGTGAAACCATAAGTAAGGAGGAAGTTACAAAGCTCGTTATACCAAGTCTGAAGAGTTTGTTTGAGAACGTATAAAGCCTTCTTAAGCTTGCAAACATGTGTAGGATGGTCTTTGTCTATGAACCTCGGTGGCTGAACCATATAAACGTCTTCAGAGATCTGACCATCTTAGAAGACATTATTGACGCCTAATTGTCGAAGAGACCGTCCCCTTGAGACAACATGATTAAGCACAATGGGAACAGTGGTGGGTTTGACGACATGGCTGAACGTCTCATGATAGTCCACATTGGACTATTGATGAAAGCCTTTGGTGACTAGTCGGGTTTGAAACCTGTCAATAGAGCCATTAGAAAGATATTTAGTTGGGACAACCTACTTGCAACCAATGATATTTTGATGTGGTTGAGGTGGAACAAGATCCCAAGTTCCATTGCGAACTAAGGCATCAAATTCGGACGACATTGCTTCACGCCAACGAGGATCCTTGAGAGCTTGATTTATTGTGGTAGGCTCTGTATTCGATGAATGAAACACAATTGCACTGAGACTTAGCTTCGATGTTGGCTTGAAAATCTGGTTCTTCGAATGTGTAGTAATGGGATGGTGGTTTTATGTTTTAGTGGTGGAGGTGTCAGGATTGTCTGTTGGTTGATATGATGGTGACAGTCGACGCAAGGCGCAACTGGAGTTGATGTCGTGAGTGGCTGAAGAAAAAACAAAACTGACACAGAAGGAAAGAAATAGATGGCGTCGATGACGTGAGAACTGAAATTGAAGTAGAGGGTGAGAACGAAAAGAGATCGATAAAGGAAAAAGTCGTTTCGACGAACCAGACATGACGTGAGACATATAGTTGAGGAGACCGAACATCAAGGCAGAGATAAACACTCTGAGTTAAGGAATACCTACGAAGACGCATGGCGTGGAGCGAGATTGAAGTTTGTGAGAAGAATATAGATGAAGCCGATGATAGAAAGAGACCCAAAAACCCGTAGTTTGAGATAGTTTGGTGTTTCCCGGAAAGGTTTTCGAAAGGAGATATCATTGAAAGGACTTGAGTGGCATTCAATTAATGAGATATGTTGTCGAAGGAAAAGCATAGGGCCAATATGTGAGAGGCATAGAGGCATGAGAAAGAAGGGAGAGACCCGTCTCGGCGATGTGTCAGTGACGATGTTTAGAGATTCCGTTGTTTTCGGGAGTGTGAGATAGGATATGCCTACAGAGGAAAGAAAAGTCACGAGAACGATTTATTCGCCTCTGTTGTCCGAGTAGAGAATGCTTTGAATTTGATAAAGGTATTTCGGACTTCAGATTTTTTACGAAGAGGGTAGAACCTTATGTAGCAGGTGAAATGATCAACTAGAATGAGATAATAGTAAAAAATATCATTAGATACAATAGATGATGTCCAGACATCTAAGAAGAGAATTTCAAGTGGACGGTGGGATTTAAGAGTGGAATTTGAAAAGGGTAATTTGTGGCTTTTATTAATAAAACGGGAATTGCAATGCGACTGAGATAACAACGAGGTGGACAAAGGTAAAGAAAAATGGGAAACAACGTGTTTGAGGACTGAAGAAGCAAGGTGTCCTAATCTAGAATGCCAATCAGATGAAAACACTTTGACACTTGAAAACACAGATGGAGAAGATGGAGGGAAAGACATAACTGGCCACTTATAGATGAGGATTTTCTGTATTTGAAAAAGAAGAAGAGAGCTTAAAGATGTATAAAATGCCATTGAAGAACAATCTGTATTTTTTTCCCTTTTGAATCAATGTAACAGTGTTGGCTTATATAGCCTTACAGAATACTCAAATCCAAAATACAATTTTACCCTTTAACAACCTCAACAAACTCAGTCAATCACAGCAATACTATTAGCTAATCGATAGGCCTAAAAATCAGTTATGAACTGCAACATTTGCAGAGAATTCCTCCTCTGTTTCTCGAGTATTTGAGCTTTGATGGAGTGTCTTGAGACCTTCTGAATTACCCCAAGTATCCTTCCCCTCCAAACCTTCTTGTTGAGGCCGAGTGTCCTCCATACCCCTCGCAAACTGGTGATCGGAGGAGAGGAGATCCCCAGTTTGCTACGAAGTCTGCTAAAAATGGTAGAAGCAAGTGACTTAGTAAACACATCAGCAACTTGTAGCTCAGATGGTATATGCTTGATCAAGATGGACCCCAAGGCAACTTTTTCCCTGATAAAATGGTAGTCAATCTCAATATGCTTGGATCGACTATGAAAGACTGGGTTTGCCGTAAGATGTGTTGCAGACAAACTATCACAATATAGTTGAAAGGGTTCTGTTTGTTGAACTCCAATGTCTCGTAGAATGAATGAAATCCAGGTTAACTCTATTGTTGTTGATGCTAAAGATCTATACTCTGCCTCAGTTGAAGAACGAGACACGGTTGGTTGTCTCGTGGCTTACCATGATATTAAGTTATCACCAAGAAACACACAAAATCCTCCTGTAGAGCGTCGAGTTTCTGGACATCCAGCCCAGTCCCTATCGCTAAAAGCGCTGACATTGAGAGAACTCTGTTGTTTCATATGAGACTATTGATTTCGGTTCTGTAGGAATATTTGGAGAGGTGACTAAGGCATACTTTGGATTTGGTTTAGAAATACCAGATTTGAACCTGGTGATCATTGGATGGGAATTAACAGAAATATCTGAAGAAGTAAGTTCTGAAATGGTTGATTGAGGTTATGTTTGAGGTTGAATTTGTGGTTCTGTATGAGGTTCAGATGGGAGGTTTGTTTGAGGTTCTGTTTGAGGGTCTGTTTGAGGTTGAATTTGTGGTTCTGTTTGAGGTTCAGATGGGAGGTCTGTTTGAGGATCTAAAAATGGTGTTTCAGAATGTACATGGGGTGGTAAATGTAAAGATGTAAAGATTTAAGTTGATGTACTTGATGAAGGTGGTTTTGAAATCAATAGTCCCTTCTCCCAAGCACTTAATAAAGGAGTATCTGAAAGTTTCCTTAAGGCTGAATAAGTATCCTGAAAAGGAAAGCTGTTTTCATAAAAAAAATAACATGTCTTGATATGTATATTCTACCTGTGGGTGGATATAAACACCGATAGCCTTTATATTTTTCATTGTACCCAAGGAAAATTCATTGCAGAGACCTTGGATCAAATTTGTTTTTTGCATATGGTCTGAGATATGAATAACATCTACAACCAAAGACACGCAACGATGAGTACTCAGGTGATCTGTTAAACAAAACAGAGTAAGGACTGACATTCTTCAAGGGAATAGAAGGCAGCAGATTAGTCAGAAAGGATGCAGTAAAAAAAGATTCAACCCAATATTTCAGTGGAACCTTAGCTTGAAATAGCATTGCCAATCCCAACTCAACAATGTGGCGATGCTTCCTCTCAGCAAGTCCATTTTGTTGAGGAATATATGGACAAGACATCAATTGATTAACCCCTTAGTGAGCTAGATGAGATAGGAAAGATTTTCCAATAAACTCTCCTCCTCCATCACATTGAAACACCTTAATTCTCTTATCAAATAAGTTTTCCACCATCCTTTGAAACAAAACAAATACAGATAGAAATTCTGAGTTGTGTTTTAATGGATAAAACCAAGTAAAACGTGAATAGTTATCTACAAATATTACATAATACTTGAATCCTTGTACTGAGATTACAGGAGCTGGACCCCAAAGATCACTATGTATTCTCTCTCGAGGTTCATTTGCTTGATAAGTAGAATTTGAAAATGGGAGTTTAGCACTTTTACTCAACTGACAAGAATCACACACAACATAACAGGTTTTATTTATAGTAATACTATTGCTGGAACTAAGAATTTGCAGTATTTTGGAGTTTGGATGGCCAAGTCTTCTATGTCATATATCCTCACTGGCAGATCTATGTCTAATTGAAAATAGAGCTCTGAAGTCTGTGGTCTCCAAGACATAGATACCCTCACGCTTGCTTCCCTTTGCCAAGATTGATTTTGTTGCTAGATTATTTATGTACACAGATTGTGAATCAAACACAAAATAACAAGGATATTATGCTGTTAGTTTTGATACAAACAGCAAGGATTTTGTCATGGCAGGTGCAACTAAAACTTCTGAAAGTGGAATTTTACCTTCTTGAGTTGTAATTGATGCTGTGCCAACATGTGTAATCAGTAAAAAGGATCCATCTCCCACCATGATAGAGTCTGATCCTATGTAAGGAGTAGCAGACTGAAGTGCACTTGTAGAGTTTGTAACGTGTGCAGAGGCACCTGAGTCTGGATACCAATCAGTTCCTGCAATAGGTGAGATTTGTAAAGCCTGCAAAGCTTTAGGAACATCAGCACTTTGAAACGCATTATCAAATCTATGCCAATATTTCAAGGCATTGTGCCCTGTTTTCCCACAAATTTGACAAATAGGTCTAGTATTTTGCCGATTCAAGTACTCTGGTGCATAAGCTTACTGCATAAATCCTCTTCCTCTTGTAGAATAACCAGTCCTTCCTCTTTGATTCTGAAATCTACCTCCTCATCTGCTATTATAACCATTACCTCTTCCAGATCTAGTATAAGTATCTGAGTAATATTGAGTATTCTCATTCTGTATGTTGAAAGCTAGATGAGGTGATACAACATGAGTATTATAGTTGTGAGTATCCATTGCTAAACTCTTTAACTAGGATACTACATCATCATAAGTGGGAATGGGAGGTTTGTGCATTGAGGTATGAATAACAGTTGTAAATGATTCATATTCTTTGCCTAGTCCTTGTAATAGAGGAAAAATCTTCATGGATCCTGACACTGGTTTTCCAATTGAAGCTAAATGATCACATATTAGTTTAAACTCCTTTAAATATTCAACATAGTTTTTCCCTCTTTTGTTAGCATTTGCAGAGATGCTAACAGATCAAACTCTCTTGATATAGAGTGTTGATTAAAGTTTTCTGATAAAGCTTCCCATACCTCTTTTGCTGTGTCCAGTCCAACTACATAACCAAATACATCCTCCGAGAGAGTTCCACATACCCAAGATTTAATGAGCTGATCAGGCTGTAGCCATGATTCATATTCTGGATTCGTCGCCTCCACTTAATCACCATCTATCTCTCTTCTGATGGTTTTCTGATGGAGCTTGTTCATTGCCAGTTATGAAGCCAAGTAGCTTCTGACTTTTCAGTAATGATTCCACCTGAGTTTTCCATATGAGATAATTTGTTTCGGTGAGTTTTAGAGTAACAAAATTTGAGATGTTTAAGTGGATTGGAAAGGGATACTTTGGAGGAGTGACAATCACCATTGTAGAGAAGACAAGCTTCTAAACAACAGGCTCTGATACCAATTGATAAGAACCCATCCCATAATAGGTCTAAACCAATCCCGAAAAGACCCACGGATCTCATCCCCAAAAGCTAGCTTATGGGGTGAGGGTGCCCATGGCCTTATAAGGCACCACTTAGTCCCATTTCTAAGCAATGTGGGATCCTAACAATCCCGTCCCGTTAGAGCAGCGACATCCACGGCGCTGACGGGCCACTCCGGTTAGCCCACTCTGGCCCCCTAATAGGGCTGGGCACGGGTCGGGTACCCGGATTTTTGAGGGTACCCGAACCCGAACCCGAACGGGTAGTCATTTTCGTACCCGAACTCGAGGAGCTCGGGTCCCCGGGGCTCGGGTACTCACCAAATGTACCGGGTACCCGCGGGTACCCGAACCCGAATCTAAACTACCGACATCAATGGAGGCCAGGAGAGTTGTGTTTGGAAGAGAATTGCAGAGAGGGAGACAAAGCGAAGCGAGCGGTGATGGAAACGAAGAGAGTTGTGTCGGGAATAAGAAAGGGAGATGAAGAGAGGGAGACGAAGAGAGGTAGCCGAAGAGAGGGACAGAGAGACGAAGAGAGGTAGCCCAAGAGAGGGAGAGGGAGACGAAGAGAGGGAACCGAAGAGAGGGAGAGGGAGACGAAGAGAGGGAGCCGAAGAGAGGGAGCCGAAGAGAGCGTCGCTGGTCAAGTCGGAAGAGGTGCTGCTGCGAGAGGAAGACGAGAAGGAGACAAGAGGGAATGGAGATTTTACTGCGAGAGGCATACGAGAGGGAGATGAAAGAGAAAGGAGGAAGACGAAAAAGAAAGGAGGGAGGCTGGGAAGGAAAAAAAAGAAAAGTTATACCTAGGGTTAGAGTGACATTCCTGTAAATAATATAATATATATGTCTAATTTTATATTTATATATATTTACTCGGGTACCCGCGGGTACCCGATTCAGTTATTTTAGAATCCGAACCCGAACCCGAACCCGCGGATAATGAGATTTTATAACCCGAACCCGAACCCGAACCCGCGGGTTCGAGTAATTTTTTGCGGGTTCGGGACGGGTTTCGGGTCGGGACGGGTTCTTCGGGTAATTTGTCCAGCCCTACCCCCCAGGTCGCTCCTTCCCCGGGTCGCCCCTCCTAGTCATCGTTGTCCCCGTGCTGATGGCATACTCCGCGTTGCCCACTCTGGGCCCTACCAGGTCGCTCCTTCCCGGGTCGCCCCCCCAGACACCGTGAGCCGTATACCCACCGGATAGAATTGCTCTGATACCATGAGGATTTTCTGCATTTGAAAAAGAAGAAGAGAGCTTAAAGATGTATAAAATGCCATTGAAGAACAATCTGTATTTTTTTTCCTTTTGAATCAATGTAACAGTGTTGGCTTATATAGCCTTACAGAATACTCAAATCCAAAATACAATTTTACCCTTTAACAACCTCAACAAACTCAGCCAATCACAGCAATACTATTAGCTAATCGAGAGGCCTAAAAATCTGTTATGAACTGCAACATTTACAGAGAATTCCTCCTATGTTTCTCGAGTATCTGAGCTTTGATGGACTGTCTTGAGACCTTCTGAATTACCCCAAGTATCCTTCTTCTCCAAACCTTCTTGTTGAGACCGAGTGTCCTCCATAATAGACACCTCCTCTAGGATACCCCATTACGAGAGTTTCCCTCGTTTTTCGATCTTTCATCTAAAAGGAATTTGATGAGAATTGAACAATGAGATTGTTGGTGTTGCAAAGCTGGTATATGGACAAGAGCTTTCGTTTCTTAGTTGGAACATAAAGGACATTGTTCAGGATAAGGTTTCGTGGATGTAAAGGGAGTATCGAAGAACAATTTTTTTGTATTAATAGTGTTGTGCCATTTCCAACGACGACATCCTCCAAGCCAGAGTACGGAGAATGGAGTGAAAGATTGCTGAGATCAGTGGTGACGTGGTGGGAAGCTCCATTGTCAAGAAGCTACGATGAGAGCAGTGGTGCATTCATGTGAGCAACATTGGCTGCGGGCTGTCACTGTGAAGCAGGATGATTTTCATATGACGTTTGTGAGGAAACCTGACGGAAGGAAGGACACCATTTTGCGTTGTGGTTTTGAGTGTCGCTTGCTTGATATTTCCCTTTTTACGGATTGTGTGGGCGTTCATGAGTAGGACGATTGTCACTACCGCGATTATGTGGAGAAGAACGCCAATGTGAGCGAGAATTGAATGCTGCAGCGTTTGCTGTGATAGGAAAACCAGATATCGGAGTTGCTTCAGATCCAGTAAGGATTTGGGATTCACGATTAATCAGCTTTTCATGGAGTTCTGCACACAAGATTGTAGTGTCCCGTGCATTGATGGCTTCTACAGTGGCTTTTTACTCATCTGAAAGGTCAACGAGAACACGTTCCATAAGGTCATCTGCATCCATAGGTTTGCCCAAAACTGCAAGAGCATTAGCTCTGTACGAGATAGATTGCATGTACTCATCAATGGAGAGGTTTCCTTTGATGCATCGGTTGATTTGAACTTTCAATTTGGTGGATGCCCGTAAGTTTTAGCAAGGGTTTGTCAAACTTCAAGTAATGTTGAGGTGAGGGAAATCAGAGTTTAAACAGATCCAGACAGTGAGCTAAGGAAAGCACTAAAGAGGAGATTGTCTTGGCGTCTCCATGATTCAAAAGCAGGATTCGGTTTTGGGGTTTCTTCAACGGTGATGATGGGTGAAAGAGGAACATGATATTCATCAATGAATCTTTGAAGTTGATAGCCCTTGAGTAGATAGCGAAGATGTGCAAACCAAGCCACATAATTGAGCGGTGTGAGTTTTGTGACACCGGAGAGATTAATGCCAAGGATCGAATGTGCTGGTGTTGGGTTGTTTAGGACGACTGCAACATCTAGGTTTCCGAGTGCAACAGTTGCTGCAATGTCGACAGTGTTTGTATCAGTCATGGAAAAGGAAAGAAGAAAAAGGTATACGGTAGAAAAAAAATTAGAAAGGTTCTGAAACCATAAGATGGTTTTGAGAGTTGATAATTGATCCTGTGTTTACATATATATATATATATATTATGTACAATGTAAACTAAATAACTACATATACGAAAATAAGAGATTTGTTGCAACAATCAAGGAACTAAACATAGCTAGGATAGGGGAAACAACAAATTCTCATGAATCATATTACATTTAAAGTGATCACATGGTTTTGATTATCACTTATTTGTATAAGTATATCGGATTCGGCCATTTTTTAAAATTCTAATAATGATTGGTTTAATTTTATAATATTATTAAAACGAATAAAAAAGTTAACGGATACAAGAAAACAAATTCAACAGATACAATGAATTTATTATATAAACGAAAATAATATATTAACGAGTTAAAATAAATTTATGATTATAGCGACGTTGATCTTTGTCCGATTGGTTATGCTTATTGCTCCCCGAGATTAAAGAAAATACATTTCTACTTCTTATTATATGATGAGTATTTGAAAAAAGTTGACGTATTTATTTATTTTGATTAGAGCTGGACAAATAACGAATATTTGTATTTGTATTTGTATTTGTATTCGACGAATATCCAGATTTATTATTTGTATTTGTAAATTCGGATAAATGTAAATTCAAATATTTTTTGGATATACTGATATCCGTATCTGAATCTAAATTTTTTAACGTAAAAAAATATAAAAAGAAATTTTAATAAAAATCAATAATCATTAGATATAATCTAAAACTAACTTTCAAACCGCACAAAATATAAAGATACATAATAAATGTTTACATGAAATTAATATTGTTTTTATTTCCAATTTGATCATTAAAATAAATTTTGTTATATATGTATCTATATATTAACAAAATTTTCTATTTAGTATTTACGAATACAAATAGTTCGGATAATTGAGTTTAGTATTTGTATATATATTTGTCAAATATCTAATTTTTAATATTTGTATTCGTATAAGTGAATATTCGAATTTTCGATTCGAATACGAATCGAATACATGGAATATTTTGCCAAATCCTAATTTTGATCCCATTCAATACATTCTTTATATATTTTCAAATTAAGCAATATATCCAATTAGATAAATTCTGGTAAATAAATATGCGATCCCCTTCCATTGATTTCTGAACAAAATTATATATATAATAATCCTTGCGAGGTTGCTTCTCGTGAAGCCATCTCAGTAAGGATTATTCATGTTAAAAATAAATAAGTTTTTTTTCTTGGAATAGGAAAGGTTGTTTATTTTATATTTCACTTAAAATTTTAAAATTATTCATATATAAATTGGATATATATTTTTATCCATAAAAACTATTTATTTATATATAGATTTTAAAATATATACATATTTATTTAATATATATTTATATATATATATATTCATATATATATATATATTAGCTATATATTTTTTCATATTCATATTAAAAACATATTTATTTATATATAGATTTTAAAATATATATATATTATTGTTTAATATCTATTCATATATATTGGATATATATTTTTTATATCCATATTCTATTATATTATTTGAAATAACACTAAAGAGTTATATATATATATTTAATATATATATATATATATCTCATACACATTAGATATATATTTCTTAAAAAAATCCTATTTTAATATTTTTATCTCTTCACACACCGTCACATCTTCTTTCAATTTTTTATATTTAGTTCAATTGTTTTATATATCAATTTCATTAAATAAATATTATCCTAAATCAATAAATGCTTTTCAAATATTTAATTCAAAATTTCGATAATTTATATTTAAATATTCTTTTCAAATATATCTATAAATGGAAATGTTGTTCTCACAGCGTTCCACTTCAACAATATTTATTTATTCGATGAAATATTAGAATCCACCTCAACCCATCTTTGATTTCTCAAAAACCACAGCAAGTGGTGGTTCATTATCAGAATCATGTCAATGATTATGGTTTTCTTTCGGCGGATATGGTCGTGTGTTGATGATGACGCACGGATCGGCGACAGTCAGCTAGGGTTCAGACGACATATTTATTCTTCCTCGATAGGTTCTATTTTCTTGACTTTAATTTCATCTTATCTAAACCTTAGTTACATGACATTAAAAACCTAATATAATATAATGAAAATTACAGAAGTTTAAAAACCGTGACATAGTTATCGAGGTGACAACATGAGAATATATGGATTTGTAAAAGTTTATATATGGAAAAGATAATATATTTTATTTAAAAAATATTTTAATACTAATTGAGTTATTATTTCTCTACATAATATATATTATCTACGTATCTTTCTTTAGCTTAATAATTTATCAGATGACTATATCAAAATTGGTTTTCTTGATCTTGCTATTGAATTATAATAACTACTTTGGTATTTATAATAAAATTCAAATATATTAATCAATATTTCGTAAAATAAGATATAAAATATATAATCATCACCGGTTACATGAGTCTTACGTAAGTTTTTGATATGATATCTATTTATAACATATAAATTTCAATTTTATAATAAAAAATTGATAAAAAACCGCGCATCTTAGTTTTACACGTAGACCCATTTAAAAGCCTAATATACGTAGACCCATTTAAAAGCCCAATATTACTCGCTCGTTCGTTCAAGCTTCTCTCTCACTACGACTCTCTCTCTAGAAATCGGACTCTCTCTCTCCACAGATCCTTGGAAGAATCCAAATTCCATTGCAATGGCGACCTCACTAGCTCGACTTTCTAGGAGGGCTGTCGCGTCGGCACTCTCTTCGAACCTGATCCGACGTCACTTCGCAGCGGCAGCCGAGGCGGCGGTGGCTACAACGGAGGCGCCGAAGCCGAAATCGCCGGTGATTCCTTCGCCAGATCGGGTGAAATGGGACTACAGGGGCCAGAGACAGATCATACCACTGGGACAGTGGCAGCCGAAGGTCGCCGTCGACGCCTACGTGGCTCCGAACGTCGTGTTAGCCGGTCAGGTGACTGTCTGGGACGGCGCGTCCATCTGGAGCGGCGCTGTTTTGCGCGGCGATCTCAACAAGATCACCGTCGGATTCAGCTCCAATGTTCAGGAACGGTGTGTTGTTCATGCCGCTTGGTCGTCTCCTACAGGTTTTCTGTTCCCTCCTTTCCCCGTTTTGTGTTTCCGTGTGATTCCATTTTGTTATTTTTATGGCTTTGCTTTGAGCTACTTGGAACTGCTTGGTTTCTGGCTATTGGGGGTTTGAATTTATTGTTGAAAGGTGAACTAGAACGTTGATAATGCGGCTATTTGGGGGTTAGGGTTTGTTTCGTTGTCCATTTCTACCATCGAAAATGTTTCAGAAACTCGACAAATGTGGGAGCTTTGACTGTTTACCTGAAGAATAAAAGCGATGAATGGGCAAATGGTTGTTTAAACAGTTATCGATTAGTCTATAGTATTTTGGATCCGGGAATTTCAGCTACCGCTGCTCTTCTGAGCTCTGTTAAACTTAGTTAAAATAGAATGTACATACAGCGAAATTCTTTTGCTGGCTAGTGCTAGAGCAAACATCAAACTTGTTGAGAACATGAAATTGGGCTGTGAAAATTCAGGTTCTTCAAGGGTTTAGATATGACCATCATGAGACATCTTGTATAGCGTGATGTTCTTCTGCAACTTTAAAGAAGTTGCAGCAATATGATAGAGGATACTTTAGCTATAACTCTCCACCTTCCAGATGGCCGGAGTCCAATTTTAGAATCTTGAGCTCGTAGCATCAGAACTCTGAGAAGTAGGACTGAAATATACCAACTTGAGCTTGCCTCGTGAGCATTAGGAGGACACCTGCGTGGCTTGTCTAGGTTTTGAATCTTGAGCTCATCGCATCAAAGCTCTCATCAGTTTCTCAGGCAAACATGTTCTACCTGAAACTGCTCATCTTACTGGTGAACATTAAAACAATGTGTACACAACGCTCAATATATTTTATATATTCTAAGGTCGTGTTGGAGCTGAGTTTGGGGTTTCCTTGTTATCTGCTACAACCATTTTGAACCTTAGACTTTTTTCTTTCATAATGTTTTGGGGCCTTGTTATCCACAAAGGTACAGTTGACTATCTCGGAAATAGCTTATTATCGATACGACAGACAATGATTAGAGTCCATTCTACCATTCAGATTTCTTTTGTCCCTATGGCTTTGTTAAAGTGTTTGGTAGTCTTCTTCGGTGGTATAAGCTGGCTAGTCCATGATAACCAAGCACTGGGTTATAGTGGAAGCATGGTCCACTATATTAGACTATTTTTTCTGTCAGTGGTATATTGGATGATATGAAGACCGTGTGGATAATATAAAAAACACATATATCATATATATGATATATGTACTTCTTCAGAGCATACACTCTATCAGTAATCAGAGATTATAGCTTTTCTGTATTTACATCTTTAGGTTGAGAACATCTCCTGGTTTTAGTTTCATAATACACTAAACGTCACTCTTTCACATCTCCTGGTTTTAGTTTCATAATACACTAAACGTCTCTCTTTCCTTCATTTCTAGCCTTCATACGATATGATAAAAACATGATATCATTGTTCCTTTTATGCTCTGTATTTCAGGATTACCAGCGGAGACATTGATTGATAGGTACGTGACAGTGGGTGCATACAGTCTCCTAAGATCATGCACGATTGAACCGGAGTGCATCATCGGGCAACATTCGATCCTAATGGAAGGTTCGTTGGTTGAGACCCGTTCAATACTAGAAGCAGGCTCCGTTGTGCCACCGGGAAGAAGAATCCCATCAGGCGAACTATGGGGAGGGAACCCAGCAAGGTTCATCAGGACACTGACGAATGAAGAAACCCTAGAGATTGCGAAACTGGCTGTTGCCATCAACCACCTTAGCGGGGATCATTTCTCCGAGTTTCTACCTTACTCGACCGTCTATTTAGAAGTCGAAAAGTTCAAAAAGTCGTTGGGGATTACCATCTAAAAGGCTTATCGTTTCTGGCTTTGCTGTGTTATCATATCTGAGGACTCTTCTTCATATTGGAATAAGTAGCTGCTGAACATCAACAACAAGAAAAAGGCAATCTTTTTTCTTTTTGGTTTCTTTGTAAAAATTCATCTCTTCTTTGTTATCACATGGTTAATGGCGAAGATTTCTTTCTTTTGGTTCATAATATTATTATATAATATGATTTTGGGAAATCATAAGATGGAGAATTAGGTATTAGTTGTCTGTTAGTGAAAACACATAATAAATTTAACAATTAGTGTTTTTTTGGGATGAAAAGCTTAGCTTTTGAGCTTGTAATAAAAGGAGGCACGCACAAAACCAACTCCCAAACACTTGTTGAAGGGGGACGTGGCATTTTACTTTTCCTGTACGATTCATATTTTTTTATAATCCATTCATTTTTAAACAAAAACAACTTTCTTATATTTTTTTTCTAAAACATTTATCTGATTTATGGACTACTATGTTTTTTGGTTCATATTTTTATTAATACAAATAACTATTTTAAGATCTACATTCAAATATAGGCGATATAGACTCTTTGTAATTTTTATTTAACATTTTCTTTAATTTATTTTAGATTTGTTACCGATGTCTTAATTTGGTAAATTGGACTTAAAGTTGGCGGACTACTCTTAATCTAACTTAAATTTTATGAGTTATAATCTTTTTAGTTCAAATCTGCAATATGTTACTAATTACATTTAGTCAACCCGTGACCTCATGAACGAATTTGCAAAGGAAAATTAGCAGTTATAAAAAAATGGTATTTGATTTCGATTTGTTGCCATTCTTTTATATTTGGAAATATTCAAATATTTATAAATAATTTGAATTTTTTTTATGGTAATGTAGTTTTAGAACTAAAATATTTGAAAGATATTTGTTTTCGTTTTGGTTGGAAA
Source organism: Gynandropsis gynandra (assembly GCA_036759665.1). Lineage (NCBI taxonomy): Eukaryota > Viridiplantae > Streptophyta > Magnoliopsida > Brassicales > Cleomaceae > Gynandropsis > Gynandropsis gynandra. Next base: position 10,194,936 of record CM071870.1, read on the forward strand.
TTTTATTTCGTAACCAAACCGATCCGCTTGTAAAATGAGTTGGACTAACCCGTATTGAAAACGATTTGGTATGAACTAATCCAAAAATAAAATAAAATAATATCTATATTTTGAAATCTAAATGCGTTTAAAGATATTATATTGTCTCGTTCACAAACACTGAAAATTATATCAATTATATCATCTTCACGTAGCCAAAGGAGTCAGCAACGATGTCATAACCAAGTTTGCAATAAACAGAAAAAAGTTAAATAATAATATATCGAAAAATATAGGGTGTATAGAAATAATTATCCGGATGTTTTTTAATTATTTACTTATTATATTGGAGAATTAGTTGATAAATTGCTTTCAACTTCCACCTCTCTCTCTCCCCCTTTTCATCTTTAATCACATCACCATTGTCGTCGTCATCATCACCATCATCCAAATTCATGATACATTGGATAATCTCACTTGTTTTGCTTCCTCTTGTTTGATTGAGAGAAAAATGGAGAAAACTATTGCTTGATATATGAGTGTGTTCATTTTGCTGATTTTATCTGAACACACTAAAATTATGCTATATTATGTGTTTTGTAAACTTGATTTTAAAGCTATTAATACGACAAGGGTAGAATAATAAAGTATCATTCTCAATAAATAAATAAATAAATATATATATATATATATATTCTTGTAATGGTTGGTTAGTGAATAATCAACAATCAGAAATATATTTGTTTCAAAAAGTTCGTATTGTAACGTAGTACAAGATCATGGATTACTAAAATATTGTTGTTCTCGTTGCAAGAAAAATACAATTTTCGGACGGTTATCCATTCGAAAACGAGTGTTCGTAAACACGATTTATCTGCAATTCATCCATCATTTTGGACAAGAACTGTAGTCCATAAATCGTCCGTAAATTCGGACGAACAAAACAGTCCGCAAACCGTCGGAAAATCGACCGAATTCCAGACGACAAAACCGTCGAAGTTGTTAGAATATATTTTTTCTCACTAAAAAGATCTGCGGACAGGTCGTGATCGTTTACACACGTTCAAGACGACTTATCCGTCCATCCGGAAATTTTTTCCCGAGAAAAAATAAATGTTTTTTAAAAAATTTAAAAAATGAAAATTAAAAAAATGTAAACATAAAATTAATAATATTACATGGGACTAACTTCAAAAATACCCTCGTAGAGTTAAAACACTTCAAAAATACCCTTCCCGAAAAAGGAAAAAAAATTAACTTCAAAAATACCCTTATAAATGTTGATATTCCCAAAATATCCCTATGACCTTACGACCCAGTTCGACCCACCGACCCAGTTCGACCCTGTAACCCTTGTTCCTCTGCGAACATTGGACCCCTGCGACCCTTGTCCTCTGCGACCCTTATTCCTCTGCGACCCTTGGACCCCTACGATCCTTGTTCCTCTGCGACCCTTTGACCCCTACGATCATTGTCCCTCTACGACTCTTGTTACAATAATACTAAATCTACAAAAACAGTGATACTAACACTATAGTCAAAATAATTTATTATTTACAAATAATATGAATAATTTTTAAAAAAATTATAATGTACAAAGTTGAATTGTCCATTCCCAAAAGTATGTTACAAATAAACTGTTAAAAAAAAGAACAATGTACCAAATTACATCTTCCATAATCAACGAGTAAACATTTTTAGACCCTTGGACCGTACGATCCATTTCCCCCTCCGACCCTTGTCTCCCTTCGACCCTTGTACCTCTGCGACCACTTGGACAACTGCGACCCTTATCTCCCTTCCACCCTTGTACCTCTGCGACCCTTTGTCCCTCTGTGACCCTTGGACCCCTGCACCCTTGTCTCTCTCGCAGGGTCAAGGGTCGCAGGGTCAAGGGTCGAACGGGTAAAAGGTTCGCAAGGGACAAATGGTGCGACCCTTTACGCTCTATTATTTACAAATAATATGAATAATTTTTTTAAAAATTATAAGTACAAAGTTGAATTATCCATTCCCAAAATTATGTTACAAATAAACTGTTAAAAAAAGAACAAGTTAAATCAGCGAGTAAACATTTTTTTAGACCCTTGGACCGTGCGACCCTTGTACCCACTACGACCCTTGTCTCCCTTCGACCCTTGGACCTTGCGACCCTTGGACCCTCTGCAACCCTTATCTCTCTTCGATCCTTGTATCCCTTCGGCCCTTGTACATCTGCGACCCTTTATCCCCTGCGACCCTTGGACCCTCTGCGACCCTTATTACAATAATAGTAAATCCACAAAAATATCGATACTAACAATAATACATTCTATTGAATAATAGTAAAAAAACCAACCAAATACAAACATGAATTTTGTTGTTCAAATGAGGTTCAAAGCAATCAAAATACAATAGAATTCAATCTATGAAGATTATAGGGGCAAGCAGTAGACAAGGTACATCATCAAGAACGGTATCCAGTTCGACTTTGAGGGTACAACCCACGTTAAAGCTATTATCGTGACAAAACTTTGTCCAACCCCTGGTGATGCTAGCGCCACCGCGTTTCACGGGTTAGATCTGCCTCCCAAATGTCCGTGTAATTGGTTATCAGCTCAACCTTACATCGTCTATCGCAAAGACCATTCAACCTCGCAAAC
>CM071870.1:10200101-10228098 GCA_036759665.1 Gynandropsis gynandra
CAAAATTATGTTACAAATAAACTGTTAAAAAAAAGAACAATGTACCAAATTACATCTTCCATAATCAACGAGTAAACATTTTTAGACCCTTGGACCGTACGATCCATTTCCCCCTCCGACCCTTGTCTCCCTTCGACCCTTGTACCTCTGCGACCACTTGGACAACTGCGACCCTTATCTCCCTTCCACCCTTGTACCTCTGCGACCCTTTGTCCCTCTGTGACCCTTGGACCCCTGCACCCTTGTCTCTCTCGCAGGGTCAAGGGTCGCAGGGTCAAGGGTCGAACGGGTAAAAGGTTCGCAAGGGACAAATGGTGCGACCCTTTACGCTCTATTATTTACAAATAATATGAATAATTTTTTTAAAAATTATAAGTACAAAGTTGAATTATCCATTCCCAAAATTATGTTACAAATAAACTGTTAAAAAAAGAACAAGTTAAATCAGCGAGTAAACATTTTTTTAGACCCTTGGACCGTGCGACCCTTGTACCCACTGCGACCCTTGTCTCCCGTCGACCCTTGGCCCGTGCGACCCTTGTACCCATTGCGACCCTTGGACCCTCTGCAACCCTTATCTCTCTTCGATCCTTGTATCCCTTCGGCCCTTGTACATCTGCGACCCTTTATCCCCTGCGACCCTTGGACCCTCTGCGACCCTTATTACAATAATAGTAAATCCACAAAAATATCGATACTAACAATAATACATTCTATTGAATAATAGTAAAAAAACCAACCAAATACAAACATGAATTTTGTTGTTCAAATGAGGTTCAAAGCAATCAAAATACAATAGAATTCAATCTATGAAGATTATAGGGGCAAGCAGTAGACAAGGTACATCATCGAGAAATTCGTCCAGTTCGACTTTGAGGGTACAACTCACGTTAAAGTTATCGTGACAAAACTTTGTCCAACCCCTGGTGATGCTAGCGCCACCGCGTTTCACGGGTTAGATCTGCCTCCCAAATGTCCGTGTAATTGGTTATCAGCTCAACCTTACATCGTCTATCGCAAAGACCATTCAACCTCGCAAACTATATCGGAAGTGTCTGCGATAACCGAATAAATTTACAACAACGCCAAACTAATGCATATACGACTTGATTTGATGAATCGAATAAATCGATTTGAGTTCACTTACCACTGCATCTACGGCCAGATTTGAACGTGTGACTAGTACCGTGAAAATCCTCTCACCAGAAGAAGATGACAATGACATCGAATCACCGTCACCAGTCGTTTGCATTTTCGGCAAGATGATGATGATGATGAGAGTTAGAGATAGAGAGAGAGAGGGTGTCGTTATTAGAAAAAAGGAAACGGTTGGAATACGAAAAGACATGACCCTGACATCGAATCGCCGTCAGATGGACATATGAAACCCATGCGACCCATGCGACTCTAATGACCCTACGGCTTATGCGACCCTAAATGGAAACTTGGATCGTAACTCACATAAAATGGAAACTTTTGGTGACTTGAGCAATACTTGGAAAAACATGGCTCACCTAAAATGGAAACTTGCTGGGCAGAAGAGGCAACACATGAGCAAGCAGAATGGAAATACCAGCCACTTGAATACAAAATGTAAACTCCAACCGCAGCAACCAAAATGGAAACAAGGTTGCTGGAGCAAAAAAGAAACAAGTGGCTGATTAGAAATGGGAACGAATGAGAAAAGGAAGCAAGCAAAAGAAAAGGAAAAGAGAAGAAGAGGAAAGAGAGCAGTATGCCGGAAGGCTGGAGACGAGGCGACGAACTCGGAACACGGAGGAGCTATTGAAAACTAAATTATTAGAATAGGACGTGATCTTGTTTTGTATCTATGTTTACAATAGTTTTCTTTTGTGCTGTGTGTTTGGAACCCATGTCCGAGTAGTTCCATAGCCACGTGTTAGAGTTTTGCCGATATGTAATGAAGTCGTATGCTTAATGCTTGGTTATAATATATGATCGTTTTCGGATTGATTGGTTGTTTTAATGCTTTTATACTTGTTAGTAGCTTGAATGAATGATTATAAAAATCTGATTGCATTGGGATATAAATTAGATTTTGGAACATAGCCATGATTTGAAGTCTCAATTGATTTAGAACCTTGGCCGGTCGATTAATTGGACTTAAGAATTAGGATAACGGTCATAATGCATCTAGTAGGTGAGATTACGCAATTGGGAGATTGGTAGTATGCATGCTAGATAGTGGGTTTAGGCATCGTGAGAGTCATTCCCAAGGAAAGAGCTTGAATTCCCCGAACACGTAATGATATCTATAACCATGATCTTTGTTAGCACTTTATTGCATCATCATGCATCTCTCGAAACCTGTGGTGTTTAGTTAATTGAGTTTATCCCGTTAGTTAGTTAGTTTATCCTTTACTTTGCATTACAACCACTTATTGATTTTACACATCCTACTCAGTAGTTAATTAGCTTTATTGTTGCATCGAATTCCTAGTGTTCGACCCTAGTACTACCACTACTAGAAATTTCAATATTGCAAATGGAATTTGCGGGCTGCGATGTCCGTCCCTAAATTTGGGGACGACTTATAGACGGATTAGGGACGAAAAAGAAATCTCCCTAATCCATCCGGAAATTTACATACGGAGAAACCGTCCCTAATTCGTTTGTATTTGCGGATGGATTGGAAACGGATCAGGAGGGCATCCCGGATTAGGGACAGTTGCTTATGGGCGTCCGCGATTTGCAGACGGTTGTAGCCTCTGTCCGCAAATTTACGGATGGCTACACCGCCGTCCGCAATTTGCAGACGCCCGTCGGCTGATGTCCCTAAACTGAGATGACCATAAATCCATTTAGGGACGGATTCGGGACGACTCATCGGCAACTATTTGTCTTAGTTCATAATCCGTTCATAAGTTATCTATTTAACCCCTACACCTTTGATCCTTTTTTCATACACAATTCTCATATCTTTCACCACGTATCTTCTTATTTTTTGTGATTATAATGACAACTTCGTCGAGATCGAATATTTTCATTTCTAGACAATGGATGTACAAAAGAATTGATCCAGAAACAAAGTGTATCAAAGGAGTTTATAGAAGGTGTTGCACAGTTTATGATGATGGCGACAAATCGATAAGTTTATAAAGAAACTAGTAAATTGGTTTGTCCATGCGTCAAATGCAAAAATGAAAATTTTTTAATGAGAGAACCGCTTGGAAGCATTTTTATTTAAGAGGTTTTACTCCGAATTATTTCATGGGGTTATGTCATAGAGAGAATTTTTGCAGCACGATCTAGTAATGTTGTGGAAAATTTTAGTAGGGATATTGTACATCATGAAGTATTTGAGACTTCTTAAGATGTATAAATGAACCCTTATGTGGAAATGGTGCAAAATATATTTGGTGAAAGCAATAAAAATGAAAATATTGAAGAAAATCCGAATGAAGAAGCAAAAAGTTTTTTTGAAATGTTAGAAAGTGCTAGGCATCCACTTTATGATGGTTGTAGAAGTGGTCTATCACAGTTGTCTCTATCTGCACGTTTGATGAATTTGAAGACTGAAAATAATCTGTCGTAGAATTGCATGGATTCAATATTGCAATTAATATGAGATTATTTTTCTGAAGATAATAATGCAGTAGACTCTTATTATAAGAGAAAGATGATGATCAGATCTTTGGGTTTATTGTCATATCAAAAGATTGATGTTTTTCAAGACAATTGCATGATTTTTTAGAGAGAGCCATCATATATGAGTAATTGTCGATTTTGTTGAAAAGATCGGTTTTATTTGACAAAGAATGGAAAACCGGTTCCATATCGTCGTATGTGGTATTTACCAATTACAGACAGATTAAAAAGATTGTATCAATCTTAGGAGACCGCAAGCGACATGAGATGGCATGCTGAACATTCAAGTCGTGAAGGAGAGATGTGTCATCCCTCAAATGGTGAGGCGTGGAAACATTTTAACAAGGTATATCCTGATTTTGCAGCTGAGAGTCGAAATGTGTATTTAGGCCTTTGTAGCGATGGTTTTAATCCATTTGGGATGTCTGGAAAGAATTATTCGTTATGGCCAGTTATTATGACACCGTATAACTTACCAGCTGATATGTGCATGAAAAATGAATTTTTATTCTTAACAATATTGATTCTCGGGCCTAATCATCCGAAAATAAGTTTGGATATATTTATTCAACCACTGATTGAAGAATTGAAAGAATTATAAAATGGAGTTCAAGCGTACGATGTCTCGAGGCGAAAAAATTTTATGTTACGAGGTGGGGTGGGCAAAAAACCCGCAAGATTCGTCCCGTCCCGAAACCCGTTCCGAACCCGCAAAAAATTACTCGTACCCGCGGGTTCGGGTTCGGGTAATATAACTTCAATACTCGTGGGTTCGGGTTCGGGACGGGTTTTTTAGTTTCATAAACGGGTACCCGCGGGTACCCGCAAAAATTACAAAAATACCTTTAGTTTTAAATTATATTACCTAAATACCCCTTGCTAACCCTAACCTAACCTTCGTTTCCTTCCCACTTCCCAGACTCCAGCTCGCCGATAGCCTCTCCAGCCCCTCCCTCTCGCCCGCTCTTCCTTCCTCGCTGCTCGCCTCCCACCCTCTGCGTCGTGCCCTGCTCACCTCGGCGATGTTCCATGGGGGTATGTATGTGTGTATGTATGACACATATGATGAGATCTCGTTGTTCTAGGATGTTATTACAATGTCTTGCTCTCCAGGATGTTCCTTGGCTCTGTGAGAAGGCTAAGGATAATGAAAACTTCAGAGGCCATGGGACAGGTAACCTCAAATCAAATCAATCCCATTGAACGTTTACAATTTGATATTTGTAACCATTTTAATCCTCATTTTCAGCTCAAATCATCTCATGAATCTATCTGTGAATCGGTTTTAACTTCCAAGCCTAATAAGAAAAGAGAAGCCTCGCCCCTTCACTCAGTATATGTTTTTGTTCATCCATCCTAATCCATGGAGTTTTACTCACTGTACATCACACTTGACGGCCTGAGTTTTGCTTGTTACTCACATAAATATGGTTGCTTTATGTGTGTGTATATATATACATATATGTGTGTACCCAAAGATTAAAGTTTTTTTTATCATGGTTTCAATGTATTGAAGAACAAAGCTGTATGATTTCTTTCTTCTTGCAGGTACACTTCTCTCTTCCAAATATTCATCAACAACATATACAAAAAGGAACAAGCTTTTCATATCTATACATACATAACAAATTATGAATCGTTAATGGCCTTTTAACAATTCTTTTGATTGTAATTTTTCTTATGAAAAACTTTTTTTGTTGTAATGGTTTGTAATTTTTGAAGTTACAAGACTTAGAGTTATGTTGTTTGTTATGTTTTGTAATTTTTGAAATATTGTAAGATTTTGATTTATGTTATTATTGAGTTTTGAGTTTTTTTTTGCGGGACGGGTACCCGCGGGTTTTAAAAATACTGGCGGGTTTTTGCGGGTATCCAAACAGCGGGTACCCGCATTTTGCGGGTACGAGTACGGGTACTAAAATTAGTTATCCGTGCGGGACGGGTTCGGTGCGGATAATCAGATTCTCGCGGGTACCCGCGGGTGCCCACCCCTTATGTGGACAATAAGTGATTTTCCAGCTTATGGATGGAAAACGCATGGTCGATTGGCTTGTCCATATTGCATGGAGGAAACAGACGCTTTTCAGTTGAAACATGGACGAAAGACGAGTTGGTTTGATTGTCATCGTCGTTTTCTTCCTGATGATGATGCATTACAACGTGTGTACACGATTTGTATTATTGCGTAAACGTTAATCTAGGTATTTATTACTTGAGATTAACTACATCATGGTATGTGGATATCCAAGATAAAATATCCTTATGATGCTTTGATTGAGTGTACAAAACTCTACTTGTCACAATGGTTGTTGTTTTTGTTGTCAATAGTTTACAAACATATCAATAATGGTTTTATCATCTTCATCAACTCACCTTTGTTCGCATCAACTCACCTTGTATTATATTGTTTTAAAGAATATATATACAAGGTTGAGTCAATTAACCCTAATAGTATAAAATTACAATAATCATGGGATTTATTATATCTCATATTTCCCTTAAGATGGACCACCACCAATGAGTTCAATCTTGACACATACATAGTGAAATATCGTCAATGGATGAGGCTTCACCAGTATGCCCGCTAGTTGATCAACAAATGAACACGCGAGACACGACGAGAGCTCGGTTACAATTAGGTTCTAACAAATTGGTAATCAAAGGCAATATGCTTCATGCACGATTAAAAGTCAGAATGATGGAGAGGTATGTTAACAATGTTAGAATAAATTATCCGTTAAACTTAGACGAATGTTACTATAATAGTCTATAGTCAACTTTTTTGGAGCATATCGCTGCTAGACCTTTATGTTTATTTGATGATCAAGAGATTGGGTGTTTGCCAAGATATACACTATATAATCTCGTGGACGTAAAATCATCTATGTTACCTCACAAGTCTACATCAGTTAAAGCATGAAGTAATATAGTTTTAGTAGATGAGTAGAATATTCTTGTTGTTTGTTTCCCAAATAGATATCGTAAGACACATTATATCACTTGCTAGTGCATCAACCAAAAAACACCACTTTATCTTGCCAGTGAGAGGCGATTGACCAGAAAGCTGATATTCGATCGGGTGAGCAAAAGATATTATAGATTTGCCACTCACAATTACACTACAAAAACACGCTAAATCAATTGACGGATCAACAGTCTGTCCATAAAAAAAATATCCCAACGGATACCTAGGGGGTATCAATAGGCGATAATCCATTGCAATCCGTTGGCATTATCAACGGCCTATCAACGAATATTTTTCATTGATATTGAGCGTGGCATCCGTTGGTAAGCCATTGGAATTCTTCCTAAGATTTCAACGGATGACTAATGGATATCAACGGATGTCCAGTTGAATTATCAACGTATATCCATTGGTAAGTTCAAATTTTTGATGCAACCGTTGGTAAAAATCAACCCGTAACAATCAATGAGTATTCGTTGAAAATTTCGATATTTATACACCAATCTCGAATTCCCTAGCATCAACTGTTAAACAAAAAATATACTTTTAAACAATATCATCTGCTTCAAATAGAGATATATTTATATACAGATCATGAGAGTGGAGATATAAAAGAAAAGATCCCGTAACTGAGGAGGTTATGCAAGAATTTTTACACATATTAGAATAATTGATGAGTTTTACGTTGATTCAACCTTTGTGTCAAGAACTTGAGACAATATTATGTCCCTACAAAATCTGTATAACATGAAGTGATGTGATCCTAGATCGATGTTATATTGTTAGAGGGATTGAATAAGAATGAAATCCACTAGCAACCCGATAGTTGGACCTAGAACTTATCTTCCTAAAGAAAGGACGTCCTAAATCCAAACTATAACTCGACTAGAGAAACTCAAACGCTGCAAATGACGTCATAACACTTATGTGATAAGTTAAAGAAGAACTCATAATCTCTTAAATAGTCCAAAAGTTAAATTTCATAGCAAGGAAAAAGATAATGTCATTGATAAAAAAAACTAAAGGTAATAATGTCATACAAAGGGTGTTCTATTTATAGGGACCAAAAAATAATAGAAATTAACTAAATAAGACAGTTTAACTAAACCAAGCTACATTCTCGGTCAAGCGATGCAACTGCTCGGTCTAACATCTTTTAAGTCTTAACCCTAAATCTGAAAAAAATAAAGTTCGCTTGGCCGAGCAACAATAGCGCTCGGTCGAGCTTTCCAACATTAGTTGAAGTCCTTTAGTGCTTGGGCCGAGCGGTCATTCCTTTTACATGATCTTTTCGTCTAGTGAGTTTGCTCATATTGAGCGCTCTTCTGCTCGGGCTGAGCATATCAGTTGTCTCTTGTCCAGTGGGTTCGATCGAGTCAAACGAATCATTGCTAAGGCCGAGCATTTTTTTAGCTCCACCAACTTCTTCCTCCTCTCGGTCTTTTCTCCTTGTTAATGGACCTTGTAGTCTCAACTCAACACCATATGATGCCCTCGTGATGAGGACATCGAGATTTATGAGGATAGCACATGATGAGCTAAAGAACCTGATCTTGAAGTTACTGGCCAAAGATGCGTGCACGAGCCAAGAGATTAGAGAACACATTCACCAAGCTTGTTCAAGCGGAGTTTGACACGGGAGCACCAGATGGAGGAGATCTACAAGGAGAATTGACTTTAATCATATTGATTGGAGACAAGGACCTGGAGACTTGATGAACAAGAAGATTTTGGTGTTTTTTTGGGTAATTCTTAATGCCAAAGCGCAAAGTTTTGTTTAATTAGATTTATTTCCAGTATTTGAATTCGATTAGAGCTTATTTGCTTGATTTGAGATGATTTTTGGTTTATTTGGTTTAGAACTATGGCAAAATGCATAGTTTTGCCTTCCTAGAGCTTATTTATGTTGTTTTCTATTAAGTTGCAACACATATTACAAATTTTGAGATTTGAGAGAGTTTCTTTTGAAGTCTTTGGATTCAACATGACTTATCAATTACATAACCACCTATGATTATGGTGTCTTCACACGTTTTTAAAGTTTCTTAACCAAGTTCTTCAGGGGTTTAGGGTGTCCTCATTATTGAGACTAGCTCTAGGTTTTGGTTGCTGGTCGTGGAGGGTTTTTGAAACAAAAATACATCTTCTACCTCGTTCTAAAACACTGAAATACGATCTAGGTTCATATTACCTCAACCATTCATGAGTTGTCCTTTCATGATGAGGACATTGGACTCAAAACAGAACAAAAGAAGGGTCACACGAACAAAGAGCTAATGCAAGGAGGCAGATGAAATCTTCTCATGCCCTACTCACACATGGACAAGCAAGGAGCTTGCGTAACAAAACAGTGGAGATAGTGAAGGAGGCATGGCGGGCTCTTAATCAAAAGGAAGATTCAGACCTAACTCGAAAAATGTCACGTCTATCTTCTACACTGAACCGAACCTCGATCTGCTCACCTAGCTTAGGCAATATGGATAAAGAAAGGTAAAAGATAAAGATCTTTCTTTATCCTTTCCAACAACCAGAAAATCCTTTCCAACGACTAGAAAATCTTCCAAACCAATCTTATCCAATCAGATCATATTCTTTCCCGTTCTGAAGATTTCCAACAGCCATAAAATCTCCTCAATGACTAGTAGATCAATTCGTTATCCATTCTTTACGTACTTTTCTTATTATAACATGGAGCATCTCCTATATAAAGGAATTTATTTTATTCGTAACATTAAAATTTAAATTTGAAGAAATAAAACCCTTTTTGTATTCTTGATTGGTGTCAAGAACATGGTGACTTCAATTTATTCCGAGAAAAATGAAGCCATTATCTGACTGTATCATAAAGCTTCCGCACCTCTTGTGATGTCCATCGCTCCACCATAAACATGTCGGCAACCACCATCTACCTCTATCTTCCACCATCACCGAATTTCAAAGCTAGCACCAAGACAAGACAACCCATTTTGTGTTCTAGAGCGGATCGACGATAATACCTACTGTCTTGAACTACCACGTGAGCATAATGTGTCTTTAACATTTAACGTTGCTGATCTATCCCCTTTTGATATAAGTGATAACATTTTGAGGAAAGAATGCTCGTAAGAAGGAAGGAATTATGAGGACATTGGACTCGAAACAACACGAAATTATGGTCATAAGAACGACGAGCTAACGCAAGGAGCCGAGCAAAATCTTCCCACGACCCACTCACATGTGAACGAGTAAGGAGCTTACGTAACAAGGCAGAAAAGATAGTACATGAGTCATGAAAGACTCATAATAAAAAGGAGTATTCAGGCCTAACTCGAAGAAATGTCACATCGATCTTCTATATTGAACCGGGCCTCAACCCGTCCATCCAGAACCGACGGGCTCGAGCGATACGGATAAGGAAAGACAGAAGATAAAGAACAATCCTTATCCTTTCCAACAGCCAGAAAATCCTCCCCAACAGCTAAAAAATCATCCAAGCCAGTCTTATTCCACCGAATCATCTTCTTTCATGTCTGAAGATTCCCGACGGCCATAAAATCTTCCCAACGGCTAGTAGATCAATTCGTTATCCGTAGTTTTTGTATTTTCCTTATTTGAAAATGGAACCTCTCCTATATAAAGGGACTCCATTTCATTTTTAACCTTAACATTGAAGTTTGAAGTATTTTTTTTTTGTATTCTTGATCGGTGTCGAGAACACGGTGACTTCAACTTATTCCGAGAGCAATCAAAACTATTATCCAATTGTATCAAAAGGCTTTTGCACGTCTTCTGGTGTCCATCGCTCCATTTTAAACACTTCGAAAACTACCATCAACCTCCATCTTCCACTATAGGCGGACAAATCTTGAAGAAAATCCTTAGGTTAGTCAAGATATCCTCCACCATCATCCATCTCCATCCACTATCAACGGACATATTTTTGAAGAGTGCCCTTAGGCTAGTAAAAAAATCATCATTGACATGAAAAATGCTACTAGAGTGGTTGAGGTTAATAGATTCTTCGTACGCGTCCCCAGTTTTGACCCCGAGGCATGTATTAGTCTCCTTAGTAGGATGTGATCGACTTGCATAGGTACCACATTGCGTATGAATTCATCCTCATATTTTCCAATGCAAAAAGGTACTGATGTGGGAAATATCAAGCTATATAAATGCCCAATATCCATTTACCGCAAGAGTATGGATCAGTGTAATAAAAGGGTCGAACTCTGGGGACTAATGCAACCTAAGCTAAGAATATGACTAAACTAAGAGGGGTTGAATAAATGATGGTGTGATATGAATCTCTAAAACACTAAGGTAAATCGTGACAGCGATGGAAAGATGTGGAAGACTTGACAATTAAGAACACTATGAGTTTCAGGTTATCGGGATTCGCAAGGATGTAAAAAAGGATCATAAACCTATCGAAACGGAGAATTCATACTCTGAAATAAAGAATGATTCTTCCGAACCTAAACCTCCTAACCATAATTACGTGCAATCATACCTTCCAGCAACGATTAACTTGTGATTATGGTAGCGTTAAGCGCGCAATCCTAATTTCTAAGTCGATTAACCGGCCGGTCAGATTCTCATTAATCAAACTTAGTCTACAATCAATTGTTCCGGATACATAATTTAACCTTCCAGCTAAACATGAATTCCTAGGTTACGGAGCGGGCATCACTAGTATAAAACGTTTACAATGTTGATTGTAAAACCGAATATTAAGAAAGTTTCGATAAATCTAAGCATTAACGCATAATCCAAACATCCATTAAAAATCCGATATCCCTAACCCATAGTTGGAAATCTACTCACTCATGGCTTCTACTGTCAAACAAGAGAAATTAATCCTAGACATGATAAAGACTAAGAAATATGATTCCTCGATCTTCCATATCTTGTTACCGAAGTCTGGATTGATGTTTCTCTCCTTCTCCAGCTTCTCCCGAGTCTTTCCTGATGAATTTCAAGCCTTTCCTTGCCCTAGTTGTCGTCCTCTGGTTGCTGGAATTGATTTTTCTCTCTCTTTTTCCCGTTCAAACACTTAAAACAGGTTGTTGCGAGAAATGCGGTCTGTGCGGGCTAGTGCTTTACCCGATCGGGTATTACTCAACCCGATCGAATTCTCTTACGAACCGAGTCGTGTGAATTTTTCTAGAACTTCTGCGTAACTTCAGCCCGAGCGGGGATGTCTACAAGCCCAAGCGGGCTTGATTAATTCCGTGCGTTTGCTCCTTTTTGCTCTATGCTCGGGTGTTCCATTTGGTTCCGTGGCCTGAATATGCTCCGAGTGATTTGTAACTTCCAATATGTGCAGTTGAGTCCAAGAATTTGCATTTTAAAGCTCGGTTAGTCCTTGTCGCCTTAAAACCTGAAAAATCAACAAAAAGGGAGTATATAAAGAACATTCGTGTCGGATTTGTAACTCATGCTATATAATCTAAGCGAAAATGATGCAAATGTCTAGCATAAAACTGATACACACTACGTGTTATCAGGTACCTTGATATGTTCTCCTTCCTTGAACTCTTCTCTATGGCTAAATTACTAAAGCTTAGGTGGTCGAGAATGTTCTTCGGTCTCAAGGCCTAGCTTATTCACCATGTGAACTCTTGCGACGTTAGTGCATGAACCACTATCAATAACGAGGTTACAAACCTTATTATTTATCAATCATTCAGTGTGGAAGAGTTTGCAACATTTCTTCTTGATCCATGAAGGTACTTTGAACTCGTCTAGTGACAAGCTGTTCTCAACTTTCTAGGTACATGATTTATTTCTCGAGGGTTTCTCCTTCAACCTCAACTACTGGTTCAACAACAGTGTTGTCTTTTATGATCATGACTTGTAGATTTGGACATTCACGAGCTATGTGTCCTCATCCTTTGCATTCAAAACTCCAAATTTCTGGAGTACAAGGCGACGTACTTATAGGAAGAGTCTTGTTATATTAGTCCTTTTCTCAATCATGTTTTATGGTGCCTTTCCCTTATACGAGTCCCGCTTCTCTTATTTGTCTTTCTACCTCTTTAGCAATCCATTCATTTAAACCATATAGAAATTGAGCCTTAACAGATTCTTCATCTTCATCAATTTCCAGCCTACTTCGAATGTTTTCTAATTATTCGAAATATCCTTGGACAGTCCGACTTCCTTGTGTTAATTTTTGATGTAGTCTTTCTAAATCCCTGTATACGTGGTGGTAAATACCTTCTTTGCATGAACACTTTCATTTCCCTCCATATAATGACTCGTTCAAGATGCATACGATGTCTAAGGCTCACCACATGATCCCACCAAGTGAGAGCGTTGTATGTGAGTTATCTTGTTGCGTATTGTAGCTTTTTTTCACTCTGTGTAGATTTAACAGTAAAACTATTGTCCATTCGCCTTTCCCAATCGAGATAAGCATCTGGGTCAACACGTCCAACAAAAGTAAACGATTTTAGCTTTGAAGTGTTACAATCTTGTGATTCTCTTCAAGGATGTCGTGGTGGTTCATCATTAGGTACATTATTGTCATAGATGTGCTTGCGATAATACCAATAAGGTTTCTGTGGCGGATCATCATTATCCTTGTTATCGTGACGAGGTGAGGATCGGTGTTCATTATTCCTAGGGTGCGGGTCGGGTGGTTCAACCTCTTTGCTTTTTTCTCTTGGCCCTTATCGTTGAGGTTCAAGTGGTATTTGTTGAGCCAAAAATTGAGTTGGTTCTTTTTTTCTTAGAGTTTCTTCTTGGTGATTCATTCTTGAATCCATTATTTGGATCTTTTGCATAACCACATCAAGTTGATTATTGCCTTGAAAATTTTCTCATTCTCTTTTTTGTACTTTCTTGTTTTCTTTGTCTAGATAGAAGCGTACCTTTGGTTCTTGAACAGGGATCTGATACCAAGATGATACCTGCCTTGGGTATACAAACTCAATATGCATATGAAAAATCCATTACCATCGATCACTCTACTAGGATTAATCGGATAAAGAGGATCTCTTGACTGGTATAAGGGAACTCCTCAAGAGTTTATCTGTTGATGGTGGAGGATCTCTTGACTGGCATAAGAGTACTCTTCAAGTTTCATATGAAGATGGTGGGAGATTATGGTTAATGAGGCATTTAAGGTGGAGCGATGGACACCATAAAAGGTGTGAAAACCTCTTGATACAATCAGATATGAGTTCAATTGTTCCCAGAACAATTTGAAGACACCTTTTTCTTAACAATGATTCGCAAAATTAAAAAAACAAAAAAAGGTTTATTTTTTTTATCAAATTTCAGTGTGTATTACATGTGTAGTGGAGTCTTTTATAGAGTCTTTTATTTCACATTAAAATAAAAACGCATAAATAAAGTATTACAAATTGATTTACTTGTCATTTAGGAATATTTTCTAGTCATTGAGAATCTTCGAAGGAGGAAAGTAGATAAATCGGATGGATAATGTTGGCTCGGAAAGATTTCTTAGTCGTACGAGATCTTCAGAATAAGAAAGTAGATATCCAGTGGAACAATATTAGCTTTGGATGATTTTTCTATCTATAGAATAAATGTAAGATATTTATTTTCCTATCTATGGTCGTTCGATGTCTTTGTTGGAGAAAAATAGAGAATTCGGAGGGATACTGATATGCTTGGACGATTTCCTATCCATTGGACAAGATAATCGAAGATTTTTATCTCTCATATTTATATATCGTGTGGGCTGAGCCCTTTAGTAAATACTCATTATGGTCCAACGACTCCCACATGTCAAATTCTACCCTTGACGAGTTGTTTCGTGAGCTTCTGATTTATCCATAGGCCTCGGTGAAGTTTTGTCCTTCTAGTTCCTTAATTTAGCACCTCATCAGTGTGACCCTTCTTTGATGTGGTGGCTCTGCCTATAAACTCATCACATTCCTCGAGAATGGAGTTTCTAACGGGCATTCGTTGATTGAACGACGTTATCAATAGACATTTGTGTGAAATTCTAATGGATGTCCTTTGAAAATTTATGTATTTAACTCGCTGAACAGTTTTATATTCAACTCAATCATAATACCAAAACAACAAATTCTCTTAAATCTTTCCCACATACTTCAAACATATGAGACCTCGGCGTTTCATCGGTCACGAAAAATTGTTAGCGGGTTTTGTTGGAGCCCCGCCACCACATCCTTTGCCACCATATTGACGAATATGATATGATGGATATCGATGATTTGATTGATACCATCGACGATCGTTGAAACATTTCTGTCATCAATTCTTAAAGTCTTGACATAATGCTATGTATAATTTTTTTAATATATAGTGTATTGTATTTATTGAAATTATCTAATTTAATCATTTATATATGTAAGTTTGACGTGGTTGATGTTCTCAAACACACAAACAACATAATCCAAGGTTTAATGCATGATCAACTATATTTTTTCTGACAAGTGACACAAGAGGTTTTTCGTTGCCGATGGTGGTGTACCTTTATTATAAGTTTTCCTTTTTATATAAAATTTTAATTATTATTCTAATTTGTTTAATATATTAATTCATTTTATTTCATTTTTAAAAGGATTACACGTAGCGCAAGAAAATCACATCATGCATCTATACCGCATGGATGCGTGATGTTCAATCACGGTTGCAACTGATGAAAAACACCAGAGGAAATTATTACAACAAGAATGCCAAACTAGCATGCACAACGGAAGAGGTTTTCAACCAACTCGTCCATGTAGTCAGAAGACTTCAATGCTAAGAGCAAAAATGTCAGAAAAATGTAGGTACGGTGAGAACGTTTCTAGGGATGGTCCACAATGGCATACATCGGAAGCAAACTCATTACCGAAAAGGAAAAAAAAATAGTAATAATTTTTTTAATTTATAAATAAATATATCTTTATATCATAAAATTTTATCTAATTAATATTAATTTTATATTGCATAGCAGAAGACGGGAAGAGAATCGACGCTTATTAAGCTGGTGGTCGATACACATGCCAAGAAGAAGTTTGTTGCCGAGAAAGAAGTCGTCGAACTCGAGTTGGTCGAACCTTGGACAGAATGGATGATGAGGGTTGTGACGGAGAAGCTCACACAACAATCACAAGTTATCGATTCATCTCCAGATGTCGCAACGGTACCCCCACGGTTCCAGAGACGTATATGAAAGAACGACGTATCGAGCAACACGAGTCTTCGCTTCGAGATAGTTTGATCGGATGCGTCATATGGAGAGTATAATAGAGTTTATGATCGGCAAACCATATCAGCCGCCACCACCTGCACCACCTACGGATGATGCAACGCCAAGACAAAAACCGACGTTTGATTCAGACACGACCCTTCAGGAGACAACGAAGAAGACAAAAAGAAGAAGATAATGTCAGTTTTATTTTTATTTGGTTTTAAATATTGTATGAAAGTTTTATATATATTTAAAGTAATACTTTTAGTTTAATTTTTTTTACTTTGTCTAAATATCAACGGATACTCATTGATGATAGAACAATAATATCAACAGGCATCCGTTAAAGCTTAAAAATGCAAACAGACATCTGTTGGTTAATTCCCGCGAACATTTCCACCGAATGCATGTTGGTCTTCATTTGAAGATTGCAACAAATACATGCTACCATTTCAACGGGCATTCGTTGCCTATTTCAACGGACATCCGTTGCCAATTTCAACGGACATCTGTTAGCAATTACAATGGCCTTATTCGTTACAATCCGTCAATATTTTTTCAACGAATTGTGGCTGTTGAAATACCGTTGAAAATTGCAACAGATGTGTTTTTTCAATAATCGATTATCAACGGTCTTGCATCCATTTTAATCTGTTGGTAATGATTGATTTCTACGACAAAACTATCTTTTTGAACGGATTGGACGGTTGAAAATGACATTCTTTTGTATTATGATATCATCCATATAGATGAGAACATATAGTCGAATATCACATAAGTGTCGTATGAAGAATGATTCAATCGCCAAGGAGTTCATAAAGCCTTATGAGAACAAGAAGTATTGGAGTCGAATGATGGTAGCCTTCAAGAATCGATGTGATCTTTACGATACATGGTTGTAGCAAGGGTGGGAGAACAGCGAATATAGCAGACAATATGAGTTGATCAACTAATTCATCCGTTAATTCGATTGTTATATTTTGGTTGTTTAAGGTGTGGTTCTAGGTATTTTGGGCATATGAAAAAGGATGATCGAGGACGAATTTTGGGTTTTTTATGGAATATAGTGGTGGTCGATGGTCGGTTTGATGTTGACGGCAATTACGACTTGGCGTTAGCCTTTATAATGCTCTAGGATAAAACGATTTAACTCTATTATGATATTTAAGAAAATATATATATATATAAAAAGTTAACTATAATTAACCCTAATAATGTAAAATTACAATAATAGTTTACATGGACTCTATCATGTCTTATATTATTATGCATGGCATGAATATATATATATATATACATACATACGTCACTAACCATTGGAGGGCCAAATGGAAACCTTTTAATATATATATATATATATATATATATATATCTAATAGATATCGACATATCAACCATTCTGATATCTTTTCTTCGTGGACAATGTATATATATTATAAATAATAGACTAAACTATACCATTAGATACCCTTAAAAACCATGCATTTATTCTTCTTCTTCTTCCTCCAACTTCTTTGGCTTCGACATAAACTCAGTATCTGAATATGAAAAGGTAAGAAGCGATGTTGGTACGGTTGAATCAAATTAAATCTCTCCAAGGTCAGCCAGTCTCTTTCTGAGTAATTTCATTTGATTGAGCCGTGCCAATATCGCTTTCCTTAATGATTTTCTTCTTGCAAGCACATTTTGCTGAATCAGAATAACATCATCAAACCCATTCTATTTCTTTGTTTGTCCTTCTCTAACAAGTTCAATCGTTCTCTATGAGAATCAAAACAAAGATGAAATCATTGACATACCATCAGGAAGAAGATGAAGATGACGCTGGAGGAGTGTACGTCACAAGAAGATATATTGCGCTATAAACGTGTAGACAACGGCAAACACTACCCTCTCTATGCTCGTTCGCCTCCTCCCGAGGAAGGCGGAAAACTTCTCCTTCGCAAAAGATACCTCCGAAGGGTAATTCAGGTAAGTTCTCCAAGAAGGGGGAGATGTCAACGTTGGGACGCCCAAAGAATGACTCCCCTCTCCCGAAACATGTGAAAATAAATCCCCCTACGAATTCTGTCTTTCCGTCCACTGAACCATCCAGTTTGGTTTTCAGGTCTTTGATCTGAGAAGAGACTTCACTTACCGATGCTTGAGCGGCTTCTACATCAGTGTAGTAAAACTGGAAATAGTCACCCGTTTTGATTCCGGTACCTTCCACTATAAGACCGTGTTCGTCTCCTCTGATTTAAAAAAAACAAAAAGATCCAATCAATTCATATTTCCGCCCAAACAAAAACACAAAGTTAGATTCATGGAGTAAGAGGATGAAGATTAGGAATCTAAATGATTTGGATCCATTGTTATAATATGGTTTTGAATTCATTATAAGCATCAGTCAGAAGATACCTTACCTTCTGATCTGTATTAGGTTTGAAAGTACTTATGCATGTTCAAGTTCTGATATGCATCAAGATGTTATGGGCTCACAACAGATACTCTCCGTGCTCTAGAACCAAAACATTGATCCTCTCATCGTAGAAGTAAAGAGAAAACGTGCTTGTGTTTCATCTTACCCTGTTATTTCATGGTATACAAAGGAGGTTATTCGCTTTGGCTTCTTTGAACCAACCGAGCAATTTCTTCGTTTCGTTACTCCAATATAAAGGTACGCATCCTCCGCATGATTTCCCAACTGTATGTTCAATCATTCTACACAATTAGAAGCAAATAAAAAAGGCTACAACTGAATTAAAAGATCTAACCGCTTTTCCACTTAAATAGTTTACAGGGACAATACTTCTGATATGGACTCAGATAGAACCTGGGAAAAGATGTAACCTTGCAGGGTACATAAGATTTACTTCTGTACCAACAACAAATACCCCCGAAAAGTAAAAGATAATTGTTTCGTCATAATACACAAAAATGTTGAAGTACCATGTATGTTTTAAAAATCCAATCCACATGCTCAGATTAGGATCCTTAATCATAGACACAACTCTTGTGCAACCTATCGACTGATAAAACATGTAAAAAACCATCACGAGTTCTGATACTTATTGGGTGAATTCTTAGAACCAAAATAACTAATAGAAAAAACCATATTACATACACTTTCTAATGATTAGGATAGGACATATTGATCCCAAATTACTGCTTCAACCTAATGAGTAATTTGAAATTTTCAATCGCTAAACAATAAAAAGTAAAAGCCTTGATACAGAGAAAATAGTAAGGTAATTTGTCGCAAGCATACCAAATCATTTATCTGATCACAAAGCTGATGACCATCAAGTATCTCAGGTCGTCCTTCTCTTTTTCCAGTGAGAATGGTGTGAGAGCCAGCATTGATGCCTCTAACAGAAGCCGCCTTGTACATTGGACCAACTTGTGAGATTCCTCTTGATATCATTGCATGAAACCGAAGCTCTCCTACATCTGCTTTGTATTTAAGTCAGCAAGTTGACAACACATAAAGATAGAGAAAACACAAAGTTCAAGTCTTTAGCCAAAGCATCTCAGCATAACAAGAAAATGGTTTCCTTGATTAATCTTTCCTCAATGTTCAAGCTCAAAAGAGAGTACAGCAGTGCGTAGAAAAATAGCACATAACAGAGAGGTTAAATGCTACCCAGTTAGATATTGAAGAGCTTTTAAGGGGATAGTATTGAAAGAATAAACACTTACTAGGCGATTTGTGTCTATCCGTTGCAAAGACAAGGCCAGCCAGAACTGTATCTCTTCCAAAACTACTTTTGTTCAACCAAACATTTCTCGGTTCACTGGCCATCTTATATACACACTGGCTGCATTCAGCACCCATAAAAAGAGTGTCCTCAGGCATGGCATAATCTGCCAAAAAAAAAACCGTAACTAGCATTGAAAATTTTATTTAAAAACAAGAAAAGACAAATGAAATTTCGAACATCTTTATTGATGCAACAACTTTTAAAATATTTTGAAATTCGAGCAAAGTTAAAAAAGAAAAAAAGCAAGGATAGACAAAACCTACACATATAAAAGGACAAAGAAATGAATAAATCACCATCTTCTTTGTGCACTACACAGCTCAGTCTAGAATGGCTACATTTTTTGGACAAACTAACAATGTATAGTGCATATCACATACCCAGTTTTTCAAATATAAGTTCCACGGCATTAGATTCCCCCTGAGAAATTACCAATACACATGTTACCCGTAAGGATAGAACTGAACGAACTTGCAGAGAACAGAAAAGGAAGCATGGGAAAAAATAAGTTCACCCCAAAAAGCATAACACAGATTGGTGCAGTACGATCTGAGACACTGGATACATATTTTCTGATATCCATCATAAACTTGTTTCCCGTCGTCTCTTCCAATTCCTGAAAGAACCACAACTTACTAATTTATCTAAAAAAGGCGCAATTATGCAGATAAACCATGATACAATGCACCCACTCATATTATGATTTTTGTCTCGTAGGTAATAATTTTAGCATCCTTTCTGTAGAAGCATATGTCATAGATTCATTGAACACCAATATTTAGTCATGGGAAGTCGCATGAGTAAAATCAATTCAGTTAACAGCAAACTCCGCAATGTTTCTAGATTTTGGCAGCATGAAACAGTACCTTATCTTCTTTAAATACAGGAATGACTTCAACTTTCAGTCCCGGCATATAACCAATGGTCAACATAATGGCAGCACCTTTACCGTCAGAGACTATTGATGTATCAATATTAATTGGATCCTCCCACTTGAGCTGTTATCAAAAGTGGAAGTAAACTAGAATAAGTGTTTCCAAACAGCTTGGATATTCTCAACCTGAAAATAGGAAAATAGTTGTACCTCTCTAATATCATTGCTACAAGCTTCCTTCCCTAAGAATCCAGGAACAAGAGATACAATAACAGGGATCCTTGATCCCACTCTCTCCACAATCTACATCATTTGCATCCAAAAAAACAAAAAAGACAGGGAAAAAACAACTAAAGTTGGGTGTGTTCTATGATTGAGGAACAACAAGGAATAACAGCAAGAAGAATTATACCAATCTTGAAATTTCTATCTGCCTCACATCACTTGTGACATTGGCAATGACAAAATCTGGTCGAATTGGCTTAGACAAGACCTTATCAAGTACTTCTTCTGCAGCTTTCTGTTTTTCAAAAGAACATGGCAATTTTTAGGGGAATGGGCATACACATGCATAGCTACAAAGAGTTTAACATTAAATGCTCTTGGAAAAGAAACTTTGAAAGAATAAGTGTATGTCTTCCATTACAATGTTTGCCTTCTTCAACTATCATGATAATTCATTTTCTGAATTTCCATATTGTTCGGCCAAAGGATATCATAGAGAGTATTGGACTAGTGTATGCGGAAATACTAACATTCAGAATAATTGACATATTAAATCTTATATACTTCCATTTTTTCCCTGTGCAGTGTCTTGCTAGAATCTTTGTACCCCCATATCAGCGAGCGTTCAATTCTCCTGAACAGTGTTGTTTCCCTCTTTTAGTTGTTCTTGGGCAATGTCTCAAGCTATAACTCAGAATCTCAATTGGTCTCATTTCCTATTGCAGGCTTGGGTACGATCTGATAAGAGTTCCACGAATAGGTATACCACGTTGGGAACTAGGCTTATGGTTTTAGAGCTTCTAAGCTGTCCTAATCATGGAAGGCTATACAGCAGAAACGTGTAATATCAACGCACTCAGAATCCAACAAGTTCGTTGCTCTAGAGATTCAACTAGAACAACTTCATTCTCTGAGATACTCAGGTACTGAAAATTTATCACCAGAGTGGAAATCACTTCTCCACGGATTGGTACTCAAAAGGAACCACTTCTCAGATAAAAACATGCCAGACTTGGGGAAATCATGAGAATCCTCTGTAAAGTAATAAAATCCATCCTAAATCGAAACCCAACACCATAATTTTCAAGCAGAACCCTAGAAATCCCCAGCTGAAACTCCTCGATGTCTATCGGAACAAAAGCATAAAATCCCGGAAAAAAACTTACAAAAATATCGCGACCGGAAACGAAAGCGGAACGAATAATGGGATGAGAAAGGATCTGACAACAGATAATGTTCCACGATCGGCAAACGCAGGAAGCGAAGGCGAAAGAATTCGCTGGCAACCTAGAGAGGATGTTGTTGAGAAGGTCTTCGCTCAATGAGGCTATGAAGCACGGAAACTCCATTTCCGATTTCTCTCTCTTGAGATTCATATCGCTCGTCGACATCGTCGTCGAAGATGGTTGACGGTGGTTCTGGTTTTGCAAAACGGTTAAAAGATCCTCTTTCCACCGTCGGTAATCAAAATGAAGAAAAATAAAATAAACAGAAACTAAATCAGGAAGAAAAATAATAATTCCAATTGAATTTCATAATAATTTTCCAACTATATATAAAAATATATAAACTATATTTTTATTTATTTATTTATTTATAAATGAATGTATAATTTATAATAACTGTTAATTAATATTATATATTAAATATATAAAATTTTAAATTATTCCAAATGTATACATTATCAACTTTGAAAATTTTAAATATTTAAAAAAATAAAAATTATTATTATTAAATTGTCATAGTTAAACTTGAAGATGGAAGCTTCTTTCGTTGTGAAAAATCCAATATGTATATTCAAGCAAAGTTCATTCTTAATAGTAGAATACATATCTTAGGGTCAAATTTTTTTATTTATTTCATGAAAGGGAGAGCATTTTGAACTATTCTTCATAATTACAAAAAAAAAAGTTGAGCTATAAATTTGAAGAAAATCTATAATATTTAAAAAATATAAATCAAAAAAACTTGAAAAATAACTTTTAATAAAATTTAACATTTTAATTTTAACTCTATAAAAACATCTAGACTATGTTTACTAAACCAAAAAAATTATAAAGATTTATAATAACTTTTTGTTAAAAAATATAATTTAGGGATTTTTTATAGAGTTAAAAGTAGGAAGTTAAACTTTATTAAAAGTTATTAAGAAGAAACACGTGCGATGCGCGGGTTTTTATCAATTTTTTATTATAGAATTGAAATTCATATGTCATAAATAGATCATCATATCAAAAACTTGTGTATGACTCGTGTAATCGATGATGATTATATATTTTATATCTTATTTTACGAAAAAATGATCAATATATTTAAATTTTATTTAGAATGCCTAGGTAGTTATTATAGTTCAATAGTAAGATCAAGAAAACCAAATCATCTGATAAATTATTAGGCTAAAGAAACATACATAGATAATAGAAATTATGTAGAGAAATAATAACTCAATTAGTATAAACTTTTTTAAATAAAATATATTATTTTTATATATAAACTTTTACAAATCCATATCTTCTCATGTTGTCACCTCGATAACTATGTCACGGTTTTTAAACTTCCGTAATTTTCATTCTATTATATTAAGTTTTTAATGTCAACTAAATAAGTTTTAGATAAGATAAAACTAAAGTCAAGAAAATAGAACCTAATCGAGGAAGAATAAATATGTCGCTTGAACCCTAGTTGACCCGCCGTCGATCCCCCGCGCCATCATCAACACACGATCATATCTACGTTGTTGACCCGCCGAAAGAAAACCATAATCATTGGAGGTGAGGATTCTGATAATGAACCACCACTTGCTGTGGTTTCTAAGAAATCAAGGGTGGGGTGTGATGTATTCTGAGATTTAATCGAATAAATAAATATTGTTGAAGTGGAACGTTTGAGAACAATATTTGCATTTACACACACACACACACATATATATATATTTGAAAAAGAATATTTAAATATAAAATTATCAGAATTTTGAATTAAATATTTGAAAACAATTTATTGATTTAGGATAATATTTATTTAATGAAATTGATATATAATAAAAAAGTTACTCTAATGTATTAAAAATAAAAACATATATAAATAAAGAGTAGATATTTTGAGTTCTATCACAATAGAAATCGATATAATATTTGTTACTTTTTTTTCTCTTTATACAACATGTTTTACTTTTATATATGAATCCATTTAAATTAATAAAAATAGAATTGATGATTGGACTGCTACGTCAATGTTAACGTGACTTCACCAGGATTGAACAAAAATTCGAATTTTAATATATAAGATTTAATTTAATTTAATTATTTAAAACATGACATTTCATTTATAATATTTCTTTTTTAGTGTTATTTCAAAAAAAATTCTTTTTTTCTTCATTATGTATATATTTGATGATAATAAAATTAAAATTATAAAAATATAAAAGAATGATATGGAAGATGAAAAGGTTTTTTTGAGTATTCATTGGAATAATTTATGATAAAACAATTAAATAAAAAATACAAAAGTTGAAGAAGATATAGCGGCGAGAGAAGAAATTAAAATATTAAAATAATATTTTTGAACAAATATATATCCAATGTATATGATATATATTAACATATATTAAATATATATATATAACTCTTTGGTATTATTTCAAATAATATAATAGAATATGAATATATATTAAATCAAATACGTATATATTTTAAAATTTATATATAAATAAATAAGTTTTTAATATGGATATGAAAAAAATATAGATCTAATATATATATATATATATATTAAATAATCGTTTTTCGAATATTAGTTTCAAATTTCCAATAAAAAATATGTATATATTTTAAAATCTATATATAAATAATGAGCTTTTTATGGATAAAAAAATATATATCCAATATATATGAATAATTTTAAAATTTTAAATGAAGTAGAGAACAAACAACATTTGGTATTCCAAAAAAAAGTTATTTTTAAACATTTAATAATCCTTGCTGAGGTGGCTTCACCAGAAATAATTTTTTATTATAGAGTTGAAATCCATATGTCATAAATAGATCATTGTATCAAAAACTCGTGAAAAATGATCAATATATTTGAATTTTATTATAAATGTCTAAGTAGTTATTATAGTTCAATAGCAAGATCAAGAAAACCATATTTTGATATAATCATCTGCTAAATTATTAGGCTAAAGAAAGATGCATAGATAATATAAATTATGTAGAGAAATAATAACTCAATTAATATTAAAATATTTTTAAATAAAATATATTATCTTTTTTATATATAAATTTTTACAAATTCATATATTCTCATGTTGTCACCTAGATAACTATGTTACGGTTTTTAAACTTCCATAATTTTCATTCTATTATATTATATTTTTTATGTCATCTAAATAAGTTTTAGATAAGATGAAATTAAAGTCAAGAAAATAGAACCTAATCGAGGAAGAATAAATATGTCGTCTGAACCCTAGTTGACCTACCGTGCCGTTTGATAATGAGCCACCACTTTCTGTGGTTTCTGAGAAATTAAGGGTGGATTATAGTGGATTCTAATATTTAATAGAATAAATAAATATTGTTGAAGTGGAACGCTGCGAGAACAACATTTGCATTTAAATATATATATATATTTGAAAAGAATATTTAAATATTAAATTATCAAAAATTTGAATTAAATATTTGAAAAGAATTTATTGATTTAGGATAATATTTATTTAATGAAATTGATATATAATACCAAAGTTATTCTAATGTATTAAAAATAAAAACATATATATATAAAGAGTAGATATTTTGAGAATGTATAAATATTCTATTACAATAGAAATCAAGATAATATTTGTTGATTTTTTTTTCTTTGTACGACATGTTTTACTTTTATATATAAATCAATTTAAATAAAAAAATGAAATTGATGATTAAACTGCTATGTCAATGTTGACGTGACTTCTCCAGAATTGAACAAAAACTCGAATTGTAATATATAAGATTCAATTTAATTTAATTTAATTTTTTAAACATGATGTTTCATTTATAATATTTTTTAGTGTTATTTCAAAAAAATGTTTAGTTTTTTCTTCATTATGTATATTTTTTATGATAATAAAATTGATATATAATACAAAAGTTATTCTAATGTATTAAAAATAAAAACATATATATATATATAAAGAGTAGATATTTTAAGAATTTATAAATATTCTATCACAATAGAAATCAAGATAATATTTGTTGATTTTTTTCTCTTTATACGACATGTTTTACTTTTATATATGAATCAATTTAAATTTAAAAAAATGGAATTGATGATTGGACTGCTACTTCAATGTTGACGTAACTTCTCCAAAATTGAACAAAAAGTTGAATTTTTATATATAAGATTTAATTTAATTTAATTTTTTTAAACATGACATTTCATTTATAACATTTCTTTTTTAGTATTATTTCAAAAAAATTTCATTTTTTCTTCATTATATATATATATTTCATGATAATAAAATTAAAATTATAAAAATATAAAAGAATGATATAGAATGAAAGTTTTTTTTGTGTATTCATTGGAATAATTTATGATAAAACAATTGAATTAAAAAAATAAAAAGTTGAAAGAAGATGTGACAGCGTGAAAGGAGATAAAAATATTAAAATAGTATTTTTGAATAAATATATATTCAATGTATATGATATGTATATTAACATATATTAAATAATTATATATATATATAACTCTTTGGTGTAATTTCAAATAATATAATAGAATATTAATATAAAAAATATATATTCAATATATATGAATATATATTAAACAAATATGTATATTTTTTGAAATACATATATATAAATAAATAGGTTTTTAATATGGATATGAAAAATATATGTCTGATATATATGAATATATATAAATATATATTAAACAAATATGTATATATTCAAAATCTATATATAATAAAATAGCTTTTTATGGATAAAAAATATATATCTAATATATATGAATAATTTAAAATTTTAAATGAAACAAAGAAGAAACAACCTTTGGTATTCCAAGAAGGAAAAAATTATTTTCTTACATTTAATAATTCTTGCTGAGGTGGCTTCACCAGAAGAATAATTTATGATAAAACAATTGAATTAAAAAATAAAAAGTTGAAAGAAGATGTGGCAGCGTAAAAGGAGATAAAAATATTAAAATAGTATTTTTGAATAAATATATATCCAAAGTATATGATATGTATATTAACATATATTAAATAATTATATATATATAACTCTTTGGTGTTATTTCAAATACTATAATAGAATATTAATATAAAAAATATATATTCAATATTTATGAATATATATTAAACAAATATGTATTTTTTTGAAATATATATATAAATAAATAGGTTTTAAATATGGATATGAAAAATATATGTCTGATATATATGAATATATATAAATATATATTAAACAAATATGTATATATTCAAAATCTATATATAATAAAATAGCTTTTTATGGATAAAAAATATATATCTAATATATATGAATAATTTAAAATTTTAAATGAAACAAAGAAGAAACAACCTTTGGTATTCCAAGAAGGAAAAACTTATTTTCTTACATTTAATAATCCTTTTTTATATAACGCTTTATAAACATGAAGAAATAATAAATGGTATGTTATAGCTTTAATAGTTGTTGTAATTTAAGGTGATGTTGTAATGTTCGTTGTATATAAATTTTAAATATTAGTATATAAAGTATATGGTTGAATCTAATATTTAAACTTGGCGATAGCTGCAGTGCTCTAAGCAAGTTCGCACCAGATTTGCTTTGTTTATTTCAAGACATGAGTTTATTAGAAAGGGAAAGAACGATGTTACTTCGTAAATGAACCATTCAACAACCCCAAGATTGAATTGAAAAACCTAAAATCTTCTCATGAAAGTTAAGAAGTTCTTCATGATTTTGCAGAGCAGACCAACATGGTAAACTCCAAAACAAACAAACATAACCTAGAAAATCATCGATCTCAAAATTCCTCATTCACCATTGCTCCCCACTTATATTTGGATTATCTCTTGTTTGTTTTTTCTCTCGTCTTATTTTTCCCTTTAAATCCTAAACTTTAATATTATTTCATGGATTTAGTTAGATAATTATTTCATCTTTTATAAATATATATATATATATATATACTGTAAGATAAAATCTCATATCGTATTATTCATTTCATATTCCTAAATTACTCAACTTAAATTATAATTTTTAATAATTGCAAAAAATATCCTACTCAAAATTCCTCATTCACCATTGCTCCCCACTTATATTTGGATTATCTCTTGTTTGTTTTTTCTCTCGTCTTATTTTTCTCTTTAAATCCTAAACTTTAATGTTATTTCATGGATTTAGTTAGAGAATTATTTCATCTTTTATAAATATATATATATA
>CM071870.1:10233034-10245669 GCA_036759665.1 Gynandropsis gynandra
TTAGAACAATTATACACACTGTATAATTAATTTGTATTAATTAATTAATTATTTGTAGTAATCTACCAATCCAGTTCCTAATTTTGTTTCTTCTATCCCCAAATGGGTATTGATACAACCCTAAAAGTTTACAATTTTTTAAAGATATACTCCACAATCAACAAATCTCAACATTTAATTGATTCAACAACGAATTAAGAACTAATTTCATACAAAACTCTCTAGAGGGTGGAAGTACCAGAAGGCGGTGTAACCGGAGAAGCCAAAAGCAGAAATCATAACGCCAATAGATGCAGCAGCAAAAGCACACTGCCCTAATCTCAATATTAACCCAGTCATAGTTTCAGGGGGGCCAATCATCTCCTTTTATCTATCAGATGCCACAACGAAGAGCAGAAAAAACAAAGCTCAAGAATTTGACAAAACCCTATTCTGAGAATTCCTGACTCCCTTTCTAACCAAACTCACAATCAACCACGACCTTAAACTATGAAAATCTCATGATCACATTCCATAAATCACTCACAACCGAATCACACGAATCAACAACGAAACCCAAAAACTGAGTTCTAGGTATTTCACAGTAAGACCACCGCAAAAGAGAAGAAAATCAGGCGTAGTAATCAATTATTTTATTTATATATATATATCTATATATATTATACATAACGTATAAATTAATTTGCATTCATACATACAATATGAATTAATTAATATGCATACAATATAAATACAATTAGTATATATAATCACTTTAATAATTTGTGTATATATATATTATACATAACGTATAAATTTGTATTAACTAATTAATTAATTTGTATTAACTAATATATATATAGTAAACATAACTAATATATAGAGTAAACATAACGTAAGAATTTGTATTAACTAATTAATTAATTTGTATTATAATATATATATTATATATATTATACATATAGCATGAGTTAATGTGCATACAATATTAAATACAATATATATATATAATCACTTTAATAATCATATATAGTATATATATAGTATATGTATATATAGCATATAAACGTATATTAATTATATAAAAGTATAATTAAAATTAATTATTTGTATATATATTAAAGTGATTATTGTATTTAATGAAAATTAAATTAAATTAATCGTTTATAATTGTAAATGTGCGTATAGTATAGTGTGTATATATATATATATATATAATTGTAATTTTTAGTTGAATGATTTCAGTGTGATTAATCCCGTGATGTCATTATATATTCGTAATTTATTGGTAATATTATTTTATTTTAGTTTGTATGAGTATGTATTATTTTTATATAAATACGTTATTATTGTTATGAATACTATTATTATAAACAATTTAATGTATTAATTAGTAATTGTAATAATTTTTATAGTAATTAAGTTAAACATAAAAAATAAAATTAAAGGGGAATGTTTGTTGAGGTGGCAGCCTGAGCATGCATCCTCCTTTGATATATATAATTTTTATATTTAAATTTTAATTTATAATAAAAAATGAAAATAAATTATATATAAATAACTTCTTACCAATTTTTCAAAAAATCATCTCACTATAGTTTTAAATGTAATGATAATTTTATAATTATATGAATGTAATTAATTCATAATTATAATGAAGATTAATTATTGAAATATTTAACTAAATTGTAAATAAAACTTAAACATAAAAAATTTCTTAAATGTTGTTGAGGTGGCGCAAGGAGAATGCTCTATTTTATCCTTCTTTTTATATATAGATTTTTATATAAATATATAGTTATAAATAATATATTAATATTTGATTAAATATAATAAATTTAAAAATATTTTAAATATTTATATTTGTATAATATATATAGATTCTTATATTATTTATGTAAAAATTTTATGGATATTAATAAGATATTAAAAGAGATATTTAAAAATTTTAAGTCATTTAATTATATTAATGATCAATATAATTATATTTAATAAAAAATTAGTTTAAAAAAAGGACTTGCTTAGGTGGCTTCACCACAAACCTCCTTTTGCAAGAACTTTTATATATAATCCATGAAACCAAATTAATAAATTTAAATAAATTTATCTATATATATATAAATAAGACTATAGATAATGTGATTTCCTTGAAGAACTCTTCGTTAAACGTAGAGGATACTTTCAAATCCTTCACTAATATATCCACAGTTTTCGGACGATCATGTCTACATCAAACACCATACAATTGCCAATCAAATTCAAGCCTTCTACATATAGATTTCACATTTTTTGGAATAAATGAAAGAAAATACTTACTTATCCAAGGCTTCAAGATATTTCTGCTTCCTGATCTCGAAGAATATTTTCATCGAGTATCGATTATCATCAACTTTGGTGAAGCCAGAGAGATATCTTTCTACCTCATTCCAATTACCATTGTGCACCTCATCCTCAAAATACTTCATATTGAAGAAAAATCCAGATTCTTGTTCAAGCCTAATTTCACCAATGAAGCAAATGCATTATGAATTTGGAAGCTATAAATAAACCCTAAAGCTCTCAAATTAAAAGGAAATTTCAAGCAAAAAGAGTTCTGATATCTAGAATTTTCGTCAAGATATCAGCAGAAGGTTTTCCAGTTATATATACAATTGAGTGAATAATGGTGATAGCTTACCTCTTGCAATATCAAAGCAAACGAAAACACTTTCAACATAGTTCCGTTGATTTTTGCAATAGCATGCATCACTTGCAAATTGCATAATAAATATAAACTCTTTCCTTTTGGTATTGAAAGGAACAGTCAGTGAGTATAACACTAAAAGAAAAAATATTTCGTTTTAGACATACCGCAAGAGGCCGAGGGAGGTTTGCATAACACCGGCAAAGAAAGTAGCGGTGAAAGCGAGGTGAAGGTACAGCTGAGGGTTTGCAGCTGTGTTAACTTCTTTTCCTAACATCGCAGATGTCAGCAACGACGCCACCACAATTGTCCCCACCACCAAATCTCTTGAACTTCCCATTATGGCATAGACCAACGGTGGCACAAAACTTGAGTCTGCGTATACATATATTGGAAATAGTTACACCTCTATCACCTTCATGCCGAGATAACAAATTATCAAATATGACTTTAATAATAATTAACTCTAAAAATCATCGTTAGCATCATAATTAACCTCATTTGTGTCAAAAACCGCCCATCATCATCCTACGGTATACAGAAAACCGCTGTGACTTCTGTATTTACAGCACGATCTGGTGATCTGCGAAAACGAAACATGAACATTCACATCATACTTGCCTCAAACTTTGGTATAGTAATCATTAGACAAGCTCACAGTTAGACATGATTTTTCAACCAGAGTTCCAGATCAGCAATTACTTATCGGATAATTCAGATCTATATGAACAATTGACTACAATGGAGAAGCTCCAACAAAAGCACAAGAGTTGTGTTTCCAAATAAAGCAACAGACACAGCTTTCATTGCAGATATCACATCACTATCCTGAAAAAAGCAAGCACATGTTAATACTTACCTCACACCTGAAATTGCATTAGAAATTCAATTCTCTTGTCATAGAGTAACGTAAAATAACAATTGTCATACTCCTTGCAACTATACTACAGTTTAGAAAGACCAACAATTATGCATGCAAATAAAGGCAAAAGCATCTACAATTCCAAAAGATAGCATAATCTATTATACTTGCCAAAAAATATAGAGATGAATAATATGTTTGAGAACAAATACCTGACGAAGGCCACTGCCAAGTTTGATTGTTTGGTTAGTCATGCTCGATAAATCAAGAACCACATCTCCAGGAATCTGAAAGATTATCCAGGAACTCTTATATCAAAATTAAATAGATAGCAATAGAAATATACACAATGAGGGGAGTTAAATAGCTAGCAATAGAAATACACACAACAATTTGATCAATGAAGCTTGTGCGTGAGCTAGAAACTTTGGCATCCATTTTTATCTTTCCTTAACAACGCATATAGCCTCTACCTGTAAGTTAAAAAGAAGACAAGGAACAGAGAGAACAACGCAGTTAGCAGGAAAATATTCGAAATATGTTGCTCTAGGTATACATAATGTAATTAGTTGCCGAATAAATACCAAGCCTCATATCTGATATGGTTTCAATTTAGACATCTGGCGGTGATTGTATATCAAAATTTGAAACAATAGGTATTTCAGAGACTGAGCTAACCGTTGAAACAATACTTTACATAACCCACAATGAACGACCATCAAAGCTTTAATCCTTGCTTTCGGGTTTCACAATGAACGACCGACAAATCTTCTGCAACCACCGGAAATAAGATTAGAAAAAAATCGCAACCCTACACAAACCATAGAACGAATTCCGAAACTGATAGGTGACGATTAGATAGGAGAAGACAAAAGCTAAAGCGAAACCCAGAATCCAGAATCACATATAAATTATGGAGAAGAAATAGAAGGATTACCGGAAATTACAGAGGATTTATGGAGAAGAAACAAAAGGATTACCTCAAGGGGGAGAGGGAGAAACGACGGAACAGGTTCACTCGATGGGAGATGGGGGAGAGGGGAAGAAGCTGGAGCGGGCAATCGACGGCGGAGAGGGAAGGACGATAGAAACTGGGAGCGACGGGGCAGAGGGGGAGACGCTGGAGCTGTTAATCGAAGGAGGGAGAGGGATAGAAGCTGAAACCTGTTAATCGAACGTGAGCATTCATTGCCATTGAAGACTTTGATGTATAGGTGGGAAACTCAGATGAAGAAATGGTAACGGTTGAAAGCTTTTTTGGAAATTTTTTAAAAAAAATAACGTGGAGGTATGTGGTTCTTGCAAATGCAAGAACTTTTATATATATGATTTTTCAAAGTTTTTTTGTCTCTTTTTATTACAAAAATAAATTTGAAGTTGTATAATATTTATGCGTACTATATATTGCATTTTTTAAAATAACTATCTGAC
Organism: Gynandropsis gynandra; assembly: GCA_036759665.1. NCBI lineage: Eukaryota > Viridiplantae > Streptophyta > Magnoliopsida > Brassicales > Cleomaceae > Gynandropsis > Gynandropsis gynandra. The sequence goes on from CM071870.1 coordinate 10,237,990, forward strand.
AATACAAAAAATTATTTTGTTTTATTTAACACATATTTTTATTATAAAAGTAAATTTAAATTTTTTATAATATTTATGTGTACAATCGTGTGTTTTTTACTTTGGAAATGTTGTTTCAATATCATGAATTTTAATTATGTCTATATATGGAGATCCCTAATTATTAATATTTAAATTATTGGTCTATTTTGAGTTTTTTTTCAATTAAATATTAAAAATAATTTAGTATTTCATAATATAATTTAAAAGTTATAATTTAGTATCCAATAAAAATGATAAAGACAAAACCAAAAAGAAATCTTAAAAAATAGTTTTTAATAAAATTTAACATTTTTCTTTTAATTCTATAAAAATGTCTAAACTATATTTTTTAAGTAAAAAAACCATGGCAAATTTTCATCGTTGTTTTTTTTTTGCTTTAAAAATCATAGTTTAAGGGTTTTTTACAAAATTAAAAATAGAAGATTAAGTTTTATTAAAAGCTATTTTTCAGTTTTTTTTGTTTGTTCCTATTAAAAATTGTAAAATCTATCGTTTCTCAAGATTTCTCTCTTGTCAAAGCTCAACCTTCTGGGTTCTCATGTTAAACGATCTTTTGTTTCTCACTACCTCGTGACTATACGAGCAATTATAGTGACAAGCTATCACTTTTGGATATATTTCAAACCTCTCCTATGTCGTCTTTGACATCCCCTCACAAGTCTTTTGAAACTCTATAAATATGAAACTGGGTATCTCATAAATCAATCATAAGATCCATTTATTTGTACAAAAACAAAGGAACTCACGAGAGGTCAATATGACTTATTTTTATAAATATTATACTTTGGTCAAATTTTTCCTTTCACTGTATATTTCATCTTATTATCTCTTGGCGTTACTTCTATTTCCCAAACTTTACAATTTAAAATATTTGATTTAATCTTATTTTTATGGACCGATATATATATAAATAGTTTTGGAATAAATATTTTCTTATTTTGTAACATAACAAGTATATGATTAACTATCTATTTCATAAGATATTTGCTTTATTAACCGTAAAAGAGTTCATGTTTATCATCTCTTCTTAATTGTTATAGCAATTACTCTATAGCTTCTCTAAAATTGTATGTATGTATGTATGACTCAATGTTTCAAGCTTAGTATTTCTCCAAAACTCAGTTTTCAAATCTTTGTCACAAGATTATTTCTTTTAATATTCAAAGATATGTTCAAGAAGATTATTGTGTAATATGATGTAAAATCTATAAAGATAGAGACTTTGATATTTGATATAGCAGACATACTAAGGAATTTAATACAAGAAACACTATTAGAAATTTGAAGATTACAAACGGATATGCGGATTGATCAGTCTGTCTCTAAATTTATAGACGAATTACATACGGAATAGAGATGGGGAAAAGTTCGGTCTCTAATTTGTCCTTAAATTTGCGGACAGACAAACAGTCCCTAAGTTGTCTGGATTTGTCGACGGATTGGAAACGGATACTGAAGGCGTCTCGAATTAGGGACGGGAACCGAGTGTCGTCCGCAATTTACGGATGCCCTTAGGTCGCGGTCCCTAATCTGGGACATCCACATATCCTCTTAGAGACGACTTTGGGACAACTCATCAGCAAATATTTGTCTTAGTTCGTAATCAGTCTAGAAATTATCTATTTAATCCCTGAAACTTTCATCTGTTTCTCATACACAATTCTTATATATTTCATTGCATATTTTCTTAATGTTTGTGATTATAATAATGACATCATCTTCGAGATCGAATATTATGTGATTAGTCTCAAGTAATAAATACCTAGACTAACATTTCCGCAAGGGGCAACTAACGAGATAAATACAATAAACTAATGAGATAAATGCGAGATCGAATAATTCAAGTGACCAACAAGAATAAAAACATTAATAACAACTAATCTGAAATATGATCAAATACTATAACCACATTAAACATAATTACATATCGGCAAAACTCTAACTCGTGGCAACGGATCTACTTGGACATGAGAAGATCGCAAGCGAGATGATGATACATGGAAACACTTTAACAAGGTATATCTGTTGTACCGATGGTTAAGCTTATGGTATGTTATCTGGATGGCCAACGCATGGTCGATTGGCTTGTCTATATTACATGTCCAATAATCGGTAGCGGAACAAGAGTAAACAAATTAGGCATTGTAAAATTTAAATCCACACGAACAGACGGTCTCGGGTCACGAATGGAGAAGGCTCAGTACAGACGGACGGTGTCGAGTCACAGACAGAGAAGGCTCGGGATGCATGGACGGTGTCGAGTCACATATGGAGAAAGTCCGGGACGGACAGACGGTGTCAGGTCAGGGGTGGAGAAAGATCGGGACGATGCTGAGCCTTCTCCATCCGTAACCCGACACCATCTGTCCATCTCGAGTCTTCTCCATCTGTGACCCGACAATGTCCATCAGACCCGAGCCTTCTTCATCTATGCCCCGACACCGTCTGTCCATCTCGAGCCTTCTCTATCCGTGACTCGACACCGTCCATCCATCCCATGCCTTCTCCATCCGTGAACCCACAACGTCCATTAGTCCCGAGCCTTCTCCATCCGTGACCCGATAATGTCCATTAGTCCTTAGCCTTCTTCATCCGTGACCCGACACCATCTATCCGTCTCGAGCCTTCTTCATCTGTGACCCGACATTGTTCGTTTGTGTGGAGTTACTTGAATGGATGCTTTTATTCTTATTGGTCACTTGAATGAATAATTATAAAAGTCTGGTTCTTGTTGGACAACGCATGGTCGATTGGCTTGTCCATATTGCATGTCCAATAATCGGTCGCAGAATGAGAATAAACAAATTAGTCATTTTAAACGTTAACTCCACACGGACGGACGGTGTCAGATCACGGATGGAGAAGGCTTAGGACTAACGGACGGTGTCAGGTCACTGACGAAGAAGGCTCGGGATGCACGGACGGTGTCGAGTCACGGATAGAGAAAGTTCGAGATGGATGGTCCGCAAATTTGCGAATGGATGAGCGGTCCACAAATTTGTCGACGGTAATGTGTAGTCTACAATTGTTTTTTTTCGTTTGCAATTGCGAACGGTCATTTTCTTTCGGCCCGCAATTGCGGACTACCATTTTCTTTCCATCCACAATTACGGACGGTCATTTTCTTTACATCCGTAATTGCGGATGGTTTACGAACGTTTTTTCTCGACCATCCGAAAAAAGACTATAAATTTCATCTCATCCCCATTGTTCATTCCGTCCAATTTTTCTCTCTCGCCCACTCCTTTCTCTTTTGAATTCCAGCGGTTGTCCCAAGTTTTGATAACGACGATTCCAAATACCTGCAACAGATTAGTGATATAAATATTACCCACATATGATTTCTAATTAATTATCATTATGTACAAACATTTAAAATTTAATGTAATTAAATTAAATTTCAATTTTCAATTTTTTTAATTTTTTAAAATTACGAACTGGTCCCTCGTCCGTAATAGTATTTAATTTTTTTCTCGAGCCGTCGGTTAATATGCAACGTTCTCCGGCGAACCGCGAGTCCGTATTCCCGTCGATTTATGGACGGTATGGTGGTCTGCAATTACCGGCGGTTTGCGGACTGGAATTTCCATCTTTATTTGCGGACAGATTAGGGACGGATATCATTTGGCGATGCTTGTTTGCGAACTACTGTTGGTTGCCCCTAATATGTTTCTAAACACGTTTAAGGACGGATTCTTCAGTCCCTAAATCTTAATTTTCTAGTAGTGAAACATGTATATATTGAATCTTGCATTTTATTACATTAGAGATCTTTCAAAACTAACACAAATATTAAACTATTTACTATTACAGCCAACTAGAAGTATGGATTAAGTTTTCAATCACAGTCATATATTTCCAAGATGCATATGATAAAGGAATTGAGTCTATCATTGGCATGTATTTAATATTTATTACCGATAATTACTAATATATATAAACTATTATATATTAATATAAAATAATGCATTATACATTTAATGTTGTTGTTAGTTTTATTTATTCTAATTATGACTTATTCTCAAATTACAATATCATTTTCAACATATTTACATTCATCCTTAAATATTTTTTACTATTTCACTAGTAATTAAATCTGCGCGATGCACGTGTTTTGAGAAAGAAATATTTTAATTTTATTTGCATATAATTATTTATTTAATTTTAAAATTAAAATTTTGTTGTATTTCAAGGATTTCTCAAATTTTAAATTAATTTTGAGATGAGAAATAATTGATATAGATAACGACACTACGTATTACATCTAAGTTAATAAAATTTTGTCAACATAATTAAGAAAAAAACAAATATAAAAAATAATATTTATTTTAAACCATTTTAAAGGTTTTTATAATTGTTATATGTTATAAAAGTTACTTTTAAACACATAGATAACAAAAACAAAGATAAAATACTATAGGTCTATTATTTTTTTAAAGTAAGCATTTGTATATTCACAATTTATACTTATTAAAATATTTAGAAGTTTTATAAATAATAAAAATCAATCAATATTTGGAGAAAACATGTTTTTCATGAAATAAAGGGATGCAACTAAATCGATGTAGTAATAAAAGATAAAAAGAAAAGTTGGTGTTTTTAAAAAATTATTTATTTTTAAATACGAAATATATTTTAATAAATGATAAACAATGTAACAATAATACATCGAATTACTCAAACTGAAATTGTAAATTTTAATTGAAATCAAAATCTTAAAAACTAATCAATTTCCAAATTTTTGTTCTCAAGATCGCTTTCTATCATAAAAGAATTGTTCAAATTATTATCAAAATTATTCAATAGTATAATTCCGTAAATATTTAATATTATAGCTAGTTTACAAATATCTTGTAATTGATTCTTGATGGTGTAATTTGTTTGTTAATTATGTGTTTTTCCATATCAATAGTTAGAAAGAAAATAAAAATTTAATTTGAAAGATATTATAACATAAAATATTTTCTCAACGTATAAATTTGTTTATTGGCTTAAATTTTTTACATATATAAATCTTTGTACATGAAAAATTATAACGTGCGAATGCAAATTTTTTTATTATCTTAAATTTTTCACATGTATAACTCTTTTTATATGATAAATTAGTTTATGTCAATTCATCTGAATCATAATAGATTAAAATAATTTTATATGATATAATATTATATATTTAAGATTAATAGTTGATATGATATAATAATCAATATTAATTAATTTAGAATTTATATCACTAATGATTCAAATATTTTTAAAAGTTTTAAAAATTTCTTAATTTTTTAAAATTAGTTCAAAATTTTTAAAAAATTAATTATCTGTTTTTGATAATTATATATTTATTTATATTGATATAATACAATGAAATATAAAATTGAATAATACGAATATTATGTATAAATTTTTACAAATGTTTTGTTTTTTTTAAATAATTACTTGTGTGAAGCTAATATACAATAGATAACACTTTTGTCAAAGAAAATCTAATGATGTGATAACAAATATATATAAAGTAGATGTGATGTGTTTAAACACACAAAAAGATAATATATATATACCATTACACTAATTAATTATTGGAATTTTAAGGTATACTATAGAGATATGTTTTATATTTTGTAATGTTATTATTTTCAATTATTTTTATACATAAATCTATTTAAATTAAAGGTGAAATATTTTTTATATTTTTTTTTTCAATTTTATAGTCAAAACCTTTATTGCCTATTTTTTGTGATTAGTGCATTTGTTATCTCCATTCACTTGCTTCATGAGTTTGTATATATCATTATCTCCAACATTATTGTTATTTTTTGACCCACATTTTATGCTCATTTTCAAAATTACAAACTTCATCGTTATGACCTGATTTTACCTTATTATCTCTACCATCTTCCTCCTCGATATCACCTTTTCCCATTGTCTTCATTCGCATCCTTCTTTACCCATTTTTGCCTACATTTTTCCATTTTGCTCTTGCTTTTACCCTTCTTCTGCACCGCAATTTCAAAGCCACCAATACAGTGCCACCGCTAGAATTTTTGTTGAAACCTATTCTTTTTCTCTTTCTTCTTTCAAACCGTCTCCCTCCCTCCCTCCTCCTCCCATTCCTCTCAATTTATACATATTTATGTATATATAATATTCTCTTTTATTTTTTATCTTGTTTCATAATATTGTTCCCTTTCATGGAGACCATTCGATCTATTATAATATTTGAAAAGAATAATCTAAAAAACTTGGGCGCAACCCCCTTTCTCTCTCCATTTTTCTATTCCCTTCCTCCATTGGAACTCTCGATGCCACGAACCAAATCAAAGGTACGTATTGTTTCTTTATTCTCTCTCTTCCCATTCTTCTTTGCCATCTTAAACCCTTGGTGATTGTCATATGCAATTGCAATCTCCTCTTCCTTGTACCCTTACTCCTCCCTTCTCTTTCACTTTTGATTCTCCAGTCTCCTAGTCTGAATCCCAATCTCCTTCTTCTCTTAATTGTAATGGATTATAACAAAAAAGTTGCGAACCAACAGAGAATCAAGCGAGCGAGATGGAATTAAATTGACATACATATTCAGGATCAGCTTGAAATAGCTGAAAAGATCGATTGATAATTTCATCTCAGGGAGCATGTAGACCATCTTCGATCAGTAGAGAAGCATTTACATCAATTTAGTGGTGGATGAACAATGTGATGGATTTAAAGGAAATTGATAAGGTCTTTTGAGCATAGTGAAGAGACAATGGAAGCTGGAGGCCTGAGAAGCAGAGAGGAAAATAACAAAACTGTAATCAGCGGATGAGCAAACTGATGGATTTAAAGGAAATTGATAAGGTCTTTGAAATTCCATTGATCGAAAAACGAAGAGTTCACATTGAAGGACATTAGAAAGTGGAGCATTCAACATAATATCAAAAATATTATATCGAAGTTATCGAATAGTTTGCATTGAAGAAGTTGAATTTTTTTAAATAAATACATATTAATTATTATATTATTTAATTATTAAATGAATCTATATTACAAAGATAATTGTTAATTATTTTTAAATAATATTAGAATAGTATTTTTATATATTGTTTATAAATAAATAGTATTATATATGGAAATATATTTATATGATGTTACTTTAAATAATATAATAAAATTTCAATGTGAAGAAATATATATCTAATATATATATATATATATATGAATATATATTAATTTTATAGTTGTATTATATTCAATATATATTAATATACATTATTAATACATATAACATAAGTATATACAATTTTAACGTTTATAATTAATAAAAATTTAAGTGATAGATTTAATATGTTATACATCTAATTAACAAAGAATTATTCTAAATACTAAATATTAAAGTCTTAAATAAAAGAATTAATATTTATTATAATTAATATATTTATAATTGTGAGTTTTAAATTTATAGATAAAAGAATTAAACAATAAAAAATTATAATGATATTCAAAATATTTTCTTTTAATAATATCAATTTTACATAAAAAAAGTAAGCTAATAACTAAAACTTTATTTAAAAGGAGGAAAAAATCTATATTTTTATATATAGATTTTCTTAATTTTTATGATTTGAAGAATAAATATATTAATTTACAAATTGTATATATATATATATA
>CM071870.1:10245693-10296974 GCA_036759665.1 Gynandropsis gynandra
ATAAATTTAAATTTATATCAATTTTAATAATTAAAATAAAATTAAATGGTAGATCAAAATACTTTAAATCTAATTTTCAATATATATATGATTTAGTTTAAAATCTATCACCTATATATAAAATTTATTTCACTTAGTCTTATTTTTTAATTATGTAAATTGTATATTACACTTTTTGTACATTTTTAATACATTTTTATCGTATCATCTATTTTTACAAAATATATATATAATCTTTAATCTAGTATGTTACTAATATGATCATCTATTTGTAATAAATTAATTTAAAATATATTATTGACTTCTTTAAAATCTACGCAGTACAGATTTATTCATAATTTAAATAAAAATTAGTATGAATTTTCCTTGACATCTTTTCAACATCTACTGAAATTAATTTCATATTTGATAAGAACAGCGTGAATGCAATGTGTAATAAATGTCTACTATTATGATGATACGTTTGATTTAGCTTGCTTATAACATTTTTCGATGGCCTTTCATTATCCTTTTGTTTACGAGTCCATTTCCATAAATTATGCACTAAACCCTCTTAATGTGATGAAGAATCACGACGATAAGCGTTACACTATATTTATTTATGGATAATCCAATGAACGATACCCTCCATTTGATTGTATCATCGTCAAATTAAAAAATAAAACATAAAAAATCGGTTCGAATTAGTTTTTTTATTTGTTAATCAAATAAATATATCATCATGTATGGTGACAAAGTTATAAGTATGACATAGATAATAATGAACATGAACTAAAAAAATAATTATACATATGAATTCAAACAACTTAAAAGGGTAAGTGTAGATACGTCGAGAGAATTAAGCACTAAGGTAAATTATCGTTATCACAAATGAAAACAGAGATGTCTCAAGACAAAAGTTGAAAATAGCTTACGACCTTGGTCCCATAACCTAGCTTTCTTGGGAAGTTACTTATGTAATATAGTAGTTTAAACATAAATTTATAAACATATATATACTTATTCTAAATTCTTTGAATTGAGGATACATTATTATATATATATATATATAAATTTTCATATTACTAAAAAGTATACGAATTATTAAAATTATTTAAAATTAATTAATAGCAATTGGCGTGTGTATTTAATCAGATATATTTATATATTAATTTTAAAATAATTATCATATATTTAAAATAATATTATTATATATAAAAAGATGTAAAAAATCAATTAGTTTGAACATTTTGGAATAAAGACATCTTATTTTATGGTTTTTTTACTTGATAATCATATTTTTGGATTTTTTTATATATAGTTAATCATTTATTTCACACGCACACGGCTCAATGTACCATACGGAGCTTCCGAGCATTTTGTCACGGAGGTTTTGAGTTGCTACGAAATGATAAGAGAAAATTCTAGTGATTTTTAAATATTTTTTCGTTATTTTTGTTCGATTTGATAAAGATATATTGAACCGAAGGTTTAAAAATTAATCGGTTAAATTAATTTTAGTGCATTTTTAATAAAGTATGTTGAAATGGATAATTGTATGCTATTATTGTGGCTGCCACATAATGATTATTTATTTAGAGAAAAAGGTTTAAAAATTTTCTAAAATAATTGTTGTTGCCGTTACAAAAAATAATATAGATATGATTTTTATTATTTAAAATTTTTCAAAGTATATATTTTGACATAACGTCATACCAACAATAATTTAACTTATAATTTGAAATGTTATAAGGGAAATCCGTAAAATTAGAAAATTGAAAGAAAGAACAATAAAACTATCTGTATTTTGTTTGATAATGGTACGAGTTTACGATTTTATGGTTGTTATTTGGATTTTTTTGCTAATATTTATTTAAAGTTTAACCTTTGAAATAACAGCTTTTCCGGTGGCCGAATCAAATTTCAGTCTTTACAAATCTCCGTACAATAGAGTCTCGAATCGTCAAATCGTTTCCCTATTCCCACCTCCATTTTTTTTATTAAAATACTTCTGGATAAAAAATGATTGATATTAGAGCAGGGATCGGCAAAAAACCCGCACAACCCGTCCGGTCTCGAAACCCGTCCCGTATTCGTAAAAAATTACTCGAACTCGCGAATACGAGTTTGGGTTCGGGTTCAGGTAATTTAATTTTAATACCCGCAGATTCAAGTTCGGAATGGATTTTTTAGTTTGATAAGCGGGTACTCGTGGGTACCCGCAAAAATTACAAAAATACCCTTTATTTTTTATATGTATTACTTAAATACCTTTACTTTTTATGGGTATTATTTAAATACCTTTAGGTTAAACCTAAGGGTTTCTTTTTCCTCCAACCTCCCTAATCTTCTTTCCTCATCTTAACCTCTTTTTTTCCCTCTTGCAAAGCACACGGCCGCCGTCCGCTCTCCCTCTTGCTCGCCGACGGTCACCCGCTCGCTCCCTCTCCTGCTCGCCGATGGCCACCCTCCCGCTCCCTCTCCTACTCGACCGGCGACTCCTCTTCCCTCTTCCCTCTCCTCGCCCGTTCTCCCTCCTGCTCGCCGATGGCTACCCGCTCCCTCTTCTTGACGACATAGCCTCTCCCTTTTCTTCCTGCACTACCGTATCAACCGACGGTCGGTCGCCCGCTCTCCCTCTTGCTCGCCGATGGTCACCCGCAAGCTCTCTCTCTTGTTTGATCGGTGGCTCCTCTAGCCTCTTTCCTCTTCTTTCTCCTCGACCACATAGCCTTCCCTCTTCCTCGTGCGGGACAGGTACTCACGAGTTCCGAAAATTTTGGCGGGTTTTTGCGGGTACCCGCATCTTGCGGGTATGAGTACGGGTATTAAAATCCATTATTCGTGCGGGACAGGTTCGAGTACGAGTAGTAAGAATCTCGCGGGTACCCGCGGGTGCCCACCCCTAGAGTACACTGTCTATATCTTTATAGACGATTCTCCTCTAAAAACGATTGATACGAGAGTATACTTATAAAAAAATGTCTAATTCTATTATATTTTATTTTTTTATTCCATTCTTTTATTCTATTTCTTTATGAACTTTAAAAATCCATCATATTTTTTTCTTCATTTATTTTTTTAATTTTTCTATCAAATATTTTTATAATAGTCTATTTCACCTGAATTATAGTATTTTAATCTTATTTCTCTTAAACTTTTTTTTCTCATCCGATTGTTCCATAAACCATCATTACTAATCCTATTCTCCCTAAACTTTAAGCATCATATTTTCCCTCGAACTATATAACTTCTAGTTTATTTCTCCCTAACTATATGACTTCTAACCTATTACCCCTAAAAATAAATTATACATTCAACGTATTTTCAAAATTTTGTTTATTATAAACGTAACATATTTTCTTTAATAGTAACGTATTTTTAAATTTCGGTTTTTATAAATGTAATATATTTTCTTTAATAGTAAAATAATTTTAAATTTTGGTTATTATAAACGTATCATATTTTCTTTAATATTAATATATTATTAAATTTTGGTTATTATATTTATATTTTTTATGATTGTTAAAAAATATTAAATAAAATACTTTAAATTAAAATAAAAGATATTAAAAATATCTGCAACATGATGAAAACACACAGTTCTAACGATTACAAAACGATAAAAAAATCATATGTTTGTGTAATCATATAATTCCTTTAAAAAGTATTTGAGGACTGAGAAATTAAAACAAATAGAAAATATCTTTGTGTAATGGTCTTCATTCAAAAGTGTAACCAAAATTTATTACGTTTATAATAACTAAAATTTAAAAATATGTTACTATTAAAGAAAATATATTACGTTTATAATAGCCAAAATTTTGAAAATACGTCGAACGTGCAATTTGTTTTTAGGGGAAATGGATTAGAAGTCATATAGTTCGGGGGAAATAACCTAAAGGTTATATATTTCGGGCATGGGAGAATATGATGAATGTTTAGGGAGGAATAGGATTCGTAACGATAGTTTAGGGGAGAATTAGATGAAAAAAAAATTCAGAGGGAATAGGATTAAAGTGCTATAGTTTAGTAGGAATAGGTTGTTTTAAAAATATTTAACATAAAAATTAGGGAAAATAGTTTATTCTCCCGTGAACTTTACCATTTAATCTTATTTCCCCCTTAACTTTCATGTCCATCCAATTCCCCCTAAATTATCGTTACTCATCCTATTCCCCCCTAAACTTTAAAAATTCATCATATTCCCCATCTGTTAACTTTCCATTAATTTTTCTATTAAATATTTTAAAAACAGCCTATTCCCCCCAAACTATATGATTTACAGCCTATTCTCCCCCGAAATCTATGAATTCCAACATATTTCCCCCCGAACTATATGAATTCTAGCCTATTTCCCACAAACTATATGAATTCTGGCATATTCTCCCAAACTATATAAACTATAGCCTATTTCCTCCCGAACTATATAACTTCTAGTCTATTCCCCCACAAACTATATAAACTCTAGCCTATTCCCCCCGAACTATATGATTTCTCTAAAAAAAACATATTTTCTTTAATTTTAATGTATTATTAAATTTTTTTATATTAAAAAAATACTAAATTAAAAAATACTTTAAATTCTGATGATTACAAAAAATTCTATATGATTTCTGTAATAGTAACATAATTTTAAATTATGGTTATTATATACGTAATATATTTTCTTTAATTTTAATGTATTATTAAATTTTGTATTATCATACATTAAAATTAAAGAGGAGTTTGTTCCTATATTTTTTCTTTCCATCGTTGTTGTAATTGTCGTATTATTTTTGGCAGATTAATTTAACCTTGAAAGTTTCTGAATATATATGGATGTAGATTTCTTATCTAATTGTTGATTAATGTATTTTTCCTGATTTTAATTCATTGCTTAACTGATTAGGCCCGTTGTTCTAATAAAGGTCCAATTGTCGAATCTAGAGGAACCGTCTAGATATAGACCTGTCCGTTTTTTTATATTGTTCAGTGAAGCTCCATCGTTCTTTCAGGTTTTATTGTTTGAAAGGTGGTAGCGTTCCATGTGTTGTTACCCGACGTGTTTTTGTGAGTAGCTGAGCTGTACATTTTTTACCCCATGTGTTCACGTGACAGTCTCTCCAATAGGTATGTATATTGAACTTTTTACTTTTGTTTATTATGTGGCTACATTTCAGATGAACTTATCGTGATTCATCATATACATTACTCCTCCTTAGCGGAGTAAAACATACGTGTCACTGTGGTTATTGACGTGTCTTATTTGTGACATTTCCTCCGTCTAAGTTGGTTGAGTCAATTGTCCAGGTACATTTCAAATTTTGAACCCTTTTTCTAAAGGGTATAAATAACAACATATTGCTTTACATATTTACCTAGTTGGTTTTTGTTTCAGCTTGTAAAATATTTGAGTACCCTTACCATACTAACTCAGTTTACAAAACATGTATTGCCCTTTCTTCGACATACGCCCTACACAAGAAATATCTTTCAGAATTCGCGTTCGGGTTGTACGAGTATGGAAGTTTGATGTTGTGCCTATTCCGAGATCGATTTCCAATTGGGAAGTATTGGTCTGTAACGAATAAGTAAAGCTATATTTGTTTTTTTGGTGCTGTGTGTTTCTCGTTGTTGTTGTTTTGAATTCTAGATTTGAATTGTTCTTTCGTGGTTGTAGGGCAACCAGATTCAATATTCTGTTAGATTGAACTTTTGGTATCACCATCAATGGTTTCTTGTGGAAGGAGCGTACTATATAATTACGAACTTTAATGTTAATCTAAGTTTCAGAGAATACAGAGCATCGAGTCTTCCATTTAAAATAATTTCACGTCGACAGTTGTTAGACCTTATGGTGATCTAAATAACTCAGACAGATACTTGAATTTTGTGCCATGTCATTTATGTAATCTATACTAAGAATTCTTTTTTAAAATGTCTTTGCAGATGTTTTGGGTGAAGTAATCGATGCCGGCGAGTTCACTGATGTCACTTATGCAGAACGAACTGTTAGGCGTCTAACGGTTCAATTGCGCGACGTTGAGTACTTTTTTCATTCGCATTGGTTTATATTGTTATGATGATGTGATGTTGTCTATGTTTTATTAACAGTTTGTTCTATTTTGTAGTTCTGATGTTGTTAAGTGCACTATGTGGGAGACATTTGCCTATAAAACATATAACTGCATCTGCCTCCATCAAAATGGATCATTGGTCATCATTTGTCAACTTTTCAAGATTCAAACATGGGTTGTAATATTTCGCGGTTTCTGTGTTTCATATATTATTATGTTGTTCATATTTTGATTTCGCTTTTAAGATTTGAATGTTTTGTTTGCAGCGTGTGATTGTTTTTCTGCCACCACATCGGATGCAATTTCCATCATCACCGATGTACTTATAAATATGTTAATAATATACTTTTATTTTGCAAACGGTTGTCAACTCTATTAATGTGACTTTTCTTTTACCATAGTTTATGGGGTTTTTTGACAGTTTATGTTTGGTTTATTTACCTTAACTCTTTTATGCCATTTAATGGATTTGCGGTTTATCGTGATAATAAAATTAATTATTAAAGTTTTATCATGTAAACGGTTTTCTTCATGCAGTTCATTCACATCAATCTTTAACTTTGTTTTTTTCGTAGAGCGGCGAACAATACGCAATATCCAATTTTCAAGCAAACTTTATTTAGATCAGAATTTCTCTGTCGTAGCTGAATATAAAACGAAGTACGTTTAAATCTATTTATGATGCTTTGGCAAGGATCTTAATACATTTCACAACAATGTAAGTTCTACAAACCAATATTGAGATTCTTAAACGATTATATTTGAAATAGTCCGCTTCAGTTGATAATTCAAAGATGATAGGCTTACTCGCTGCACGGCCCCAACCCAGCGAATCGATTGACTTTTGGAATGCTTTTATAGTCAAAACTATTGTAAATTTTGGGAAATCTCTGAGGTGAGTTGGTTATGTAATTTCAGTATGTTATTTATGTCTCGGTCTTATGTTTTTGCTTATGTGATTTTTTTCGTTGACTCTAACTTACATAGTTCCAGCGTTGATTACCGAGGTCTTTGATAGAGACGGATGGTATTTATTTAGGATGTAATACCTATTATCGCAAAGTTAATGCCATTGTAGATGACACATCAGCGCTTAATACAGTTAGGCGGTTCTTTTGCGATTCACGTAAAAGAATTTCAAACAACCCTTTTCCCAAGTAAATTTCCCACAATTGGATTTTTAGATAATTTTTTTATATTTATATTTTACTAATATCGAAATATTTTTCAGATTTCGTGTATATGTAATGGTAATTGACAACACCGGTGAAGCGATATTTCTCATATTTGACAAAGAAATCGTTCAATTGTTACATAAACCCGCTTTCGATGTGAGAAAATGAAGAAACTGAGGTATATTATACTCATTTGAAATTCTAAAATGATTATTCTTAACAATTAATATTTCCATTGACATTTCATAATGTTAAAAATATTTACTCTATGACTTAGGCATTTCGACTGAAATCCCTGCAAGTATAAAAGTTTTGAAAAACCGTAACTGTCTTTTTAAAATAACGGTTTATCTGTTGCAAAAAAAACCAACGACCTTCGTCATCACGTGGGCCAGTCAGAAGTGCTTTGTCTATTAATCGAGTTAGTCGGCTTACAGATAACGAGGACATACTTCGATCTATATCAACTAGGGTACATTATATTTCTTTATTTGTTTAAACATGATCTTTGTATGAATTCTATATATCGTTTCTCCATTAATCATGTTATTGAATTATGCAAAACTCGTCTTTCGTTCCGTTCACACATGTATAATATGAAATATATATTTTCTTATCATATTTTTTTACAGAATTCATTTAATATAACAAATATTCTAATGCACTTTAATGATTAAGTTTCATTATTTTATCAAATTTGTTTCAAGTTTTCTCCGGATAATAGTTTTATGGGGTCCGTACCGAGCTCTCCTTTTACCAGTCATTCCTACGATAAGCGTCACGTTGACGAAAGTGACAGTCATTCATCTCTCTAATCAAGTGCATCGAAGGTAAAATCAACGGATCCAGAAATCGGTTATTCCAAGCATTTAGAATAAAGGCTTTCATAAAGATCACCTCCAGTTTTTTGAATCATTATGTTCAAAACATTTTTCGATTTTGCCCGTGGTAAATCTAACTTGCATGTGTAATATTATATTTGGATAGTTTATAAGAACTTTGTGCTATATCTCGAAATGTTTGGATCTGTAAATGGTTTGAAACCATTTTTTTATTTTTCCCACGACAAAGCTAGCTCCCATGTATAATATTATATTCGGATAATTTATAAAAACTTTGTGATATGTCTCGAAACATTTGGATTTGTAAATGGTTATCAGGTTACGGTACTTTCCATGGTGCAATACCGTGCTTGCGCTTTTATAAATTAATTTTTACGACTTTATGCATTTTGTTCTGCCTTCTGTCGATTACAAATCATCACTGTGGACATCCTAATCCTTTTTATGCAGCGTCCATCGTTACGATTTCAAAACAGCTTTCGCGAATACATTGTCAAAAACATACAACAAATGCTTTATCGATATAATCCCTACGTAAAAATATTTAGAATGGCTCGTGACAGATTCAGAACGTGTTATCAATTATAAATGCAGTTATGTCTGATACGAGGACATGAAAAAAAAAACAGACCGTACAATTTACCTGAAGTTACAAAAGTAGCCGCATTGATAGTAGGAGATTTAGATGAGAAATTAAGTTCAAGAGATAATATTCTGCAAAAAAAAAAACAATAACGAATACATGAGGATAAGTGAATTTCATCTCTCCTATCCTCCACTGCAATATCCATTGTTGTTTCAGTATGGAGAAGATGGTTATCATCTCGGTTTAAATTTGCGATTAACGGCCTCTTTATAAAAAAAACCCGCACTCGAGAATCAGATTAAGATAATTCATGGCATATCGTCTTCAAGAAAGAAACACTGAATCTTATAATATAATACATTCAGGGAGACTTTTCCAACAACTTGTTGTAGATGGTTTTTGCATGGTCGAATCAAAGAGAAATTCTTACATAAGAAACCATCAAAACAAATTACGATACGAAGAGGATGAGCTATACGATATAGCATCAGATGAATACATGCAACGAACAATATTTACAGAATGGTTCAAGCTCGAAAATTGACTTATTGTAATTTCCCAATGAAATTTATATGGAACCAAAAACATCAAATTTGGACAGCACAAAAACGCGGATTTGCATTTGGTATATTATAACATATTAATCCAACTTCTGGGAAAATATATTATTTGAGAATTTTATTAAATAAAGTATATGGTCTTACTTCATTTGAGGACATTCGTACTATTAATGGTCATTTAGATAAAAACATTTAAAGATGCATGTAGGTCATTAGGACTTCTAGACGACAATGAGGAATATATCAAAATAATAAAAGAGGCAAGTAATTGGGCAACTCCAACATATCTACGAACACTTTTTCTATATTGTTAAAAACAAAATGTCTTTCGTCTCTGGAACGTGTTTGGTTAACAACATGGCAAGATTTGTCTGATGACATATTGGACAAACGTCGACGTTTATTGAAATTACCAGGTTTAAATATTTTAAATTCTAATTATTTAAATAATTCTTAATGTTGTATAATTATTATCTTTCCAAATTATAAACCTTAACATATCTCATGAAGAGATCCAAAGCATAGCTCTTGGCGAAATAGAACAATTGTTACAAAAAAATAACCGATCTTTAAAAGAATATCCTTCAATGCCATTTCCTAAAGAGGCTCATAACCAATCATTAATAAATAGATTAATATATAAAGAATTATCTTACGATCGAAACAAGATGGAAACCGAAATTATAGATTTGAAATCGCATTTAATAGTTGAACAATATTATGTCTTATATGAAATTATAATAGCAATCGAACAAAACAGAGGCCAAATATTCTTCCTTTATGGGCATGGAGGAATTGGAAAAACTTTTTTATGGAAAACTTTATCTACAACAGTAAGATCTCGTGGAAACATTGTATTGAACGTTACTTCAAGTGGCATTGCCTCACTTTTGTTACAAGGAGGTCGTACTGCGTATTCGCGATTTGCAATACCAATAGATATTAACGAAGATTCGATTTGTAATATTAAATTGAATACAAACCTTTCAGAACTTATCAAGCAAACACAACTTAATATAGGATGAAGCTCCAACGATACACAAATTTTGTTTTGAACCTTTATATAAAAGTATGAAAGATATCATGGGCACTGTAAATCCTTTTTTAAAGAACAAACCCTTTGGTGGTAAAACAGTTGTATTCGAAGGTGATTTTTGTCAAATCTTACCGGTAATTGCAGAAGAAAATAGACATGACACTGTCCAAGCATGCATTAGTTCTTCCTATATTTGCAATTACTGTCATGTATTGAAATTAACCAAAAACATGCGATTGCAAATGAATAACAATTCTCAAATCCAAATGAACTGCATGCTTTTTCTAGTTGGATATTACGATTAGAAGACGGAACATTATGTGAACCTAATGATGACGAATGCTTGATAGATATACTTGAAGATTTATCAATTAACGAAGCATCAAATCCAACCGAATGTATGACAGCCCATGTATATCCAAATATTGAAACTGAATACAAAAACTCGTTATTTTTTCAAGAACGAGCAATACTATATCCAACAAATGAAATTGTAGATGAGATCAACGAAGCGCTTCTACAAATCCTGGGACAATCCAAAGAATATTTCACCTCATATACATTATCTAATGTCGATTCTAACAACAATGACATATGCGAATTATACGATACAAATTTTTTAAACAGTTTAAAATATCCAGAAATTCCTAATCATTATTTAACATTAAAAGAAGGAGCTCCAATTATACTTTTACGAAATATAGATCAAGTGCTTGGGTTATGTAATGGAACACAACTTCAAATAACTCAACTCGATATCAATATTATAGAGGGTAAAATAATAACTGGAACTCATGCAGGTGACAAAGTGTTTATACCTCGACTTCCTTTAATCCCGACGAATACAACTTTATCATTCAATTTTAAACGAAAACAGTTTCCTATTATTTTGTGTTTCATAATGACAATTAACAAAATCAATGACAAAAATATTAATTGGGTTAACATATACTTACCAAAACCAGCATTTAGTCATAAACAATTGTATATAACAGTAACAACTAGATTATGATTAAAATTATTTATTTTAATGCTAGTTTGATTTGATAATGGTACGAATTTATGGTTGTTTTTTGGAACTTTTTGGCTATTAGTTATTTAAAGTTTAACCTTTTAAATAACTGCTTTTCCTGTGGCCGAATCAAATTTCAGTCTTTACAAATTCCGTATAATTTTCATTATTCCCACCTCTGACATCCTTAATCAACAAGTTTTCCTTTCCCATGAAGTCTTCTTCGTCGTTTCCTCTCTCCACTACAAATACCCACACTCTTCTCCCTCGCCATTAGAGATACCCACAGCAACACCAGAGGGATTTCAAAATGGCCGAAGCAGCGAAACTCCACATCGAACGAATCAGGAAGACGAAATTCTCTATCGGCGGAGCTGAGAACCCGTTGACGGAGGATCTCCATCAAGCCGTGAAAAACCTCTCCGCCGAGCTATATGCGAAGGACGTGCACTTCCTTATGGAGCTAATCCAGGTACGTGTATATTCGCGCTTTTACACATGTATACGCGCGTGTATCGGTCTCTGTATGTATCTAAATTCCTGAGGTTGTTCATTGAGCTTTTTTGTAGTTAACTTTCCGATTCTGTATGGTTTGCGATTTGAAATTCAATTAGTATTTGTGAATTTAGAGGACAAATCTGTGTATATATATATACACGTGTGACAAATGGGTTCGATCTTGAGTTTCTATAATAAGACAATTGCTACTGACATCTGTAATCCCATGCATGCTCGTCATCTTCATGACACTCTGTATAGATATGAGAAGGTGGTTCATTACATGTGTAAATACTTGGCACGCATGGTTACATCTAGCATAGTGAATGTATACTAAATTCAGTTTACTGGCGTGAAAAGTAAAAATCAAACCGATTGTATTTTGCTTATGGAAGAAGTTAAATGTTGTAATTTCCAGAACGCTGAAGATAATGAGTACCCGGAAGGTGTAGATCCTTCTCTCGAATTTGTAATTACATCTGATGACATAACAGCCACTGGTGCTCCTTCTACGCTCCTTATATTCAATAATGAGAAAGGTTTTTCCCAGAAGAATATCGAATCCGTCTGCAGTGTTGGACGGTCAACGAAGAAAGGCAACCGAAAGCGTGGTTATATCGGAGAGAAAGGTATGCTTTCACTTTCTACATGACAACAAGACAACTGCTACTGATGTGCTGTGTTGTTGTTGCATCAGGTATCGGATTCAAGAGCGTATTCTTGATAACATCTCAACCATACATATTCAGTAATGGGTACCATATTTCCTTCAATGAGGCACCATGCCCGCATTGCAATCTTGGCTATATCGTCCCTGAATGGGTTGAGCAACAGCCGTCTCTAGATGACATAAGACGGATATATGGTTCTGCTTCTGCCCTGCCTGCCACAACAATCATATTGCCACTAAAACCAGACAAAGTCAAGCCTGTGAAAGGGCAGCTCTCTCAAGTTCATCCTGAGGTTCTGTTGTTCTTGTCCAAAATCAAGAGGCTTTCCATTAGGGAACACTGCCAAGATCCACATCGGAGTACGGTGAATTCGATTGGGATCATCAGCGAGACAAATTTCATGGTGAGGAAGAGCATTGACGCTGAGTCCTATACCATTCATCTCTCTGCCCAAGGAAATGGTAATAAAGCTGGTGAAGAATGCCGCTACTACATGTGGAGGCAGAAGTTTCCGGTGAAACCTGAGAATCGTGTTGAAAGGAGAATGGACGTCGATGATTGGGTGATAACCTTGGCATTTCCATACGGTGAGCGTCTTGGAAGAGGAGTGAGCTCTCCTGGAATCTATGCTTTTCTTCCCACGGAGATGGTCACAAACTTCCCATTCATTATACAAGCCGACTTCATATTGGCATCCTCAAGAGAAACCATTCTCTTGGATGATAAATGGAACCAGGGTATTCTAGAATCTGTCCCATCTGCGTTTGTCAACGCGTTCACCTCGATGGTGAAAAAGAATAATGCTCCCGTGTTAAGCTTGCTCCCGTGTTTCAGTTTCTTACCCGTGGCAGAATCGTCCTACCCAAAGCTGAATGCTGTGCGAGAATCCATCAGATCAAGGATCTTGCAGGAAGAGATTGTGCCGAGCGTGTCACAGCGGGAGCAGAAGTTTTTTCATAAGCCTTGTGAAGTTGGTCGCCTCATTCCTGTCTTCTGGGACATCTTGAATAGAGCCAGGAGTGAAGGTGCCAACTTGCAGAATATCTCTTCGCACGGGACTTTCATTTTGGACCCTGCATTTGATAAACCCGAAAATAACAGAATTCTGGATTTTTTGGGTTTACAAAATGTCAGCAACGAATGGTATGCAAAATGCATCCAGGGCTGCAATCTTGTGACTAATATTACAGATGATACGTATGTGGAGCTTCTCCTATTCATAGCTGAGAACTGGCAGTCATGTTTTCGGAATACTAACATGGTGAGCGTACCACTTGTCAAGTACATGGTCCAAAAGGGAGGAGTAAGTTGTCTTGGCAGCCTTGACAATTTCCATCCTCGAAAATTATGTATGTCACCAATGAACCATCAAGCATGGTTACTTGATTGGAACAAAGAGTTTAGCTGCATGTCTACATATGTGTTCATGCCAGAATTCATACGAAAATCTATTAGAACAAACCCGAAGAAACAGATTCTAATGGATTGGCTCAAGCAGAAGGTAAATGTGGAAGACTTTAAGGTATTCGGTTATGCTAAACATTTGAGGAATAATCTTTCTGGTGAAAAGAGGCTTGCGGTTGCCTATGTTCATTTCTTATTTCATTCACACTCGAGGGAACTTTTGTCGGCAGAAGATGTTGATACATGTTGCCAAGGTATGCCACTTGTGGACAACTATGGTAATCTCAACATGAGTAGGACCGGTGTTCTTGTTCCAGCTAGCGTCAGTAAATGGGTTAGCCTATTTGGCTCAAATCCCTGGAGGCAATCTGGCTACATGCAACTAAATGAAGATTACCTGCAATCAGCGACGTTTGCTGGTGTACACTCCGATTATAAACAGCTCCTTGAATTCCTGAAATGTAATGTAAATGCAGAAGATATACCCACTATATCTCCTCCAAATGTCCCCATACCTGCAGTCTCAGGGGTACTTAGAAAGGAAAATGTGTTCTTGCTTTTGGAGTGGATTCGACACCTCAAGTTGAAGGGAAATAGTCTTCCCCCTATGTTTTTGAAATCAATCAAAGAGGGAAGCTGGTTGAAAACAACCTTTAATGGTTCTTCTGATTATCGATCCCCATCTCAGTCATTCTTCCATACTTCATCTTGGGGAGGCATTCTACAGAATGGCATAGATCTTGTCGATATCCCGCTGGTTGATCGGAGCTTCTACGGGAAAGACATAGAGAATTACAAGGAGGAACTTAAAACCGTAGGTGTAATGTTTGAGTTCTGGGAAGCTTGTGATTTCGTTGGGAAACATCTGATGCGTTTGGCTGAATCTGCATCACTATCAAAATCCAACGTATTCTCAATTCTAAAGTTTATTCGGTACTTAAGATCTAATAAACTTCCACCCGTTGATTTCATAAATTCCATCAAAGGAGGCCAGTGGCTTAGGACAACAATTGGTGTCAGATCTCCAGATGGAGCTGTTTTGTTCAGCCAAGACTGGAAAACGGCAAAACTGGTCTCTGATATACCGTTCATCGATTCGAATTTCTATGGTGTGGAGTCCCTTGAGGACTTCAAAGAGGAACTCGGGTTACTGGGAGTTGTTGTCCAGTTTTCTGATAATCACAGCTTAATCGTCGCATACTTGAATTCTTCAAAGCTGAGTCATTTGTCAGCGGATGCAATGTTCTTACTTCTTGAATGTATGCGCCGTCTGAGTCCTCGGAAACTCGTCAATTGCTTGAGCAATGCTTCATGCTTCAAGACAAATACAGGCTACCAACGGCCTAGCGACTGTTTCATTCCAGATCCCGACTGGGGTCTGCTTCTGAAAGTCTTCAATTGCTTCTCTTTGATTGATGAGGATTTCTATAGAAGCAGAATCTGTAACTACAGAGAGGAGTTGAAGCAGATTGGTGTGGGAGTACAGTTTGAAGTCGCTGTCAAAGCGTTTGTGGAAGTGTTTAAGCAGAAATCTTCATCCTCTGCGATATCGAAAGAGTCTGCTTTGACTCTTCTACATTGTTATAGGAAACTGAAGCAAATTCCTTACAGGTTCCCTGAAGATCTGAAGAAGAGCATCGAAGAGCTCAAATGGCTGCGCACAAAACTCGGGGATTTGCGGTCACCAAAGAACTGCATTCTCTTTGATTCAGACTGGGAACCTCTGCGTCTCATATGCAACCTCCCCTTTTTAGACGATGGTCCAAACTGGTATGGCGATTCTATACACGACTTCAAGAAAGAGCTGAAGGAGTTGGGAGTCACGGTTGAGCTGAGTCAAGGGGTGGAGTATGTGGTTAATTCGCTGTACTTGCCTTCTGATCCATCACGTATCACCTCTTCGAGTGCAATCTCTCTTCTGAAATGCATCGCGATTATGAAAAATGAGAAGTTTATGTCTCTTCCCAAGGAGTTCCTTGAAAAGCTTTCTGTGAAGTGGTTGAACACACATGCTGGTTACTGTAGCCCTGCTGAGTCCCTCCTGTTTGATCATAACTGGGAGCTGATGCAAAGAGATGGTCCCTTCATCAACGAAGACTTCTATGGCCCAGAGATAAATTCACTCCGCAAAGAGCTTCAAGCAATCGGTGTTGGCCTCGACGTAGGAAAGGCTTGCCAGTTGCTTGCCAGCCACATCTATGCCCATTCGGATTCTGATTCTATTATCCGTATATACAGATTTCTGAATAAGTTTGGGTGGAGACCCCAGCCAGGAGCCTCTGCAGGCCCTATATGGATTCCAAGCAAGGGAAAGTGGGCAAATAGTTCTGAATGTGTGTTGTATGATAAAGATAAGCTCTTCGAGTCAAAGCTATACGTCTTGGGGAATCACTACAACAGCGAAAGGGATCACGATCTTTTAGTCTTTTTCTCGGCTGTGTTCAATGTGAGGACCAACCCGTCCCTTGAAGATTATTGCGGTTTGTGGAAGGATTGGGAGAGCACGAGGGAACGATTGACACATGAGGAATGTTGTGCGTTCTGGCGTGTTGCTGTAAGCCACAGCAACACAAAGAAAGCTGAGAAATTTCTCTCGGAATCCTTAACACGTTTGCCTGTTATCTCTCCAGATGGTGAAAGCAAAAATAAGGATGGAATCTTACTCTCCAACAAATTCGATGTGTTCATCGCAGATGATTTACTTCTGAAGGATCTTTTCTCAGATTCCCCTGTATTTATTTGGTTCCCTCGACCAACCATTCCTACATTGTCTAGAAAGACCCTTCTACAAGTTTACAGAAAAATCGGCGTCCGAGAGATATCCAAATGTGTCGAGATGAAAGAACTATGCCTTCCTGAAGGCGTAGAACTGCAACAAGTAGAACCAAAGAGCCTTCTAATTGGCCCGTCACTCGTGAGGCTAATCCTAGGGTTCATCTCAGACCTATCTCTCACTACAGAACATGAAGAACGATCAAGAATTATTGCAAGCCTTGTCAAGAGCGGCCTCAAGGTTCTTGAAACTCCAGAGATGATCACAGCGGAGTACACTCTGAATCTTTCAACGGATATATTGAGAAAGGAGGCGAGGCAGATGGTACGTTGGGATAGAGAGAAGGCAGTGGTCTATACACAAAAGATGGAGAGGTCAAGCGCCGCGGGGCAGAGAAAACTTCTGGAGTACGCAACCTGCTTTGCGGAGGAGATAGCGAAGGGAGTGTTGTGGGAGAAAGAGGATCAGATCGGACGGTTGACACAGCTCATCAAGGTGGCTTATCTCGTGGAGATGGATGAAGAAGCTGTTGGGTTTCTGATGAAATCCAACAACCTTCAGGTCTATGAGGAAGACGAGAAGCTCATCTCTGATGCCTTCTGTCCCACGTAACATAGAGGTACAGACATACATTGTCAATGTCTTGTTCTAAAAGACTTTGCTAAGTCTTATTGGTTTACTGTTTTTGATGAAATCCAACAACCTTCAGGTGTGCGAGGAAGACGAGAAGCTCATCTCCGATTCTTTCTTTCCCAAGTAACCTGTAGGCACATACCTAAGTTATCTTTTTCATGTTCTAAAAAGACCTTATTATGTCTTCCTGATTTACTTTTTGCGATGAAATCCAAGGTCATTCTGATCTACCAGGAAGCTCGATGCCTTGTTTTCCAAGTAATCTAGCGGTATTATCTGTCATGTTCTAAAAAGAACTTATTATGTTCCTTTGTTTTACTGTTTCTGTTGCTTGACAGTGTTTACTTCTCATTCTGATGGTTAAAAATAGTAAATGGTTTAAGAAGAATTAACCTGTCTCATCTTTAACACAAATTCGTAAAGAGAAGTGCAAATGTTAGTTTCCAAACAGTCCCCATTCCTGTAAGAAGCATAGATTCTTTTCTTTATCTTCTTATCTAAATGTACATTTTTTCGAGTTCTTAAACCCGAGGCTATAACCCTTCACTTCTCGTTGAGCTTTCACAATTCTTTCCATCGTTTGTTACCCTTTCTCTAGCTCTTGCTATCTCGATCCGTAATTCCTGTAATGCATCAGCTTCACTGCCTCTCTTAGCCTCCGATTGTTTACTTGTGTTATCTTCGCTAAACCGGCTTGAAACTTCCCAGCTCTCACCTCCCCTTCCCCTACTTGATTCCACAGAATGCATTATTCCGCGTCCTTCTGTTTCATCTGGTGGAAGTATTCTGCTTAAATCCCGCGAAACAATCTCTGTTTCCCCGTCCTTGTTGAAAATATCGAGTTCTTCTTCAACCGACTTGTACCACACGGGTTTTCTTCCCATCTCTATGTCGTGCACCACTTTTTCAAAGCTCGGGTTTGATAATCCACCATTCACTGTCCTTGGTGGGATCTCATGCTGCTTCGGAGTCATTGCTCTGAAGTTGTTTTGGGAGGGAGAAACACTTGTGCAAAAGACTTCATAGAAATTCCTGGGTATTCCTTTGTTGAACGGATTGGCATGTCCGTCGTATCGATACCTGAAGTTCTCATAAGTTGACTGCCAAAGCATATAGCAAACATCCAAAACCCGATGTTACAGCCAGTTACAAAGATTTTCAAGAACTTCTTTCATTGCAAATCAACGAATGACTACAAATGGGTCTCGTGTAAAGGGAATTCACAATACCCCAAGATGAGAAAACCAGAGAAATCCAAGGGATGCAATGTGCAGTGATCTCAGAAGAACTCGATATGAAACATCAGCAAAAGGTTAAATATAAGAGAAAATTGCTTACTTGGTTGGTACTGATTAGGAACAGATGGAAGCCAGTAAGGCCACCGACAAACCAAACCGAAACAAATGTGTAGAGTATTAAAGCAATGGAGGCAGGAGTCTTGATCAGGGCTTTCCAGATCGTTGTATTCTCGCTATCCATAATCCTTTTCACGTAGATCCAGCAAAACACGTGCACATAAATGCAGAGAAGAGTCGAACACAGCACAAACATGAAGTAAAACCTGTAGTTTCTCTGCATACACAACCAGAGTTTACCGTTTAACCTATCGACTCCACATGTATAATTTGACAAAAAGATTCTAAAGATATTGGAAGACCATAAAAGATATTCTAAAAGTACATAAAAAAGTACAAAATGACAATTATGAAATTCCCTTATATGCTTCAGCTAAACAGAATACGGCAGGATACCGCGTGGTTCGCTGTTTGTGACCAGATTTACTATCCAAGTTTTGAAATCTCTAACAATGTATCGACTAACTAAAGAGAACCAACAAGATTTTGTGGTGATAACGACTAACTAATGAGAATAAACAAGATTTTTTTGGTGAAAAGAACGTTCATTACCAATCCAATGCACTGGCCTAGCCAAGGGCAGTGATGATCAAACTTCTGCACACAGTTGTTGCATATTGAACAATGAGAAGCACGGGGTGGTCTATAAAGCATGCAAGTGTCACAGTACTTGATCTTCACAGTGATTCCATTTATCACCATATCCTTTGTCCGTGGCAACCGAAGTGGGGGAGTACGGCTCATAGATGGCTCCTTTTTGCCTTCATTATTCTCTGGTTCAGGAGGATATAGATTGCGAGGTATTAATCCCGGGTCTCTTCCCGAGGTTAGAAGAAGAAATATTAGATCCTGCAATCAGCAGAGATATCGAGTAACCAAGAATTGGACGATGCAGGAGAGATCAAAACGCTTTGTAGGACCTCTTGAAGGATCAGAATAAGGGACAAATATTTGCAAGAAAAGGAACTTACAAGTATGTTCAGTCCAATGGCAATTACTAATATTGATATTCCTCTATTGTGGGGGAATTCATCAATAAGCTTTCGAGCAACATAAACACAGAAGATAACGACCGGAGCAGTAATCAAGAAGA
Source organism: Gynandropsis gynandra (assembly GCA_036759665.1). Taxonomy (NCBI): domain Eukaryota; kingdom Viridiplantae; phylum Streptophyta; class Magnoliopsida; order Brassicales; family Cleomaceae; genus Gynandropsis; species Gynandropsis gynandra. Next base: position 10,265,370 of record CM071870.1, read on the forward strand.
TGGTAAGCAAAATAGACCGGGCATCTGGTCCAAATACAAGCCTTCCACCCAGGAGGAACACCTGGAGAAAAAGAAGCATGCGATATCATTAAAATATTAGCAAAGCTATAAATAAAAAACCCAAAACAGAAATATCAGAACTCGACAAATCCTTATCGAGGGTCCTAATAGTAATGACTCCATAGACATAAGCCCTGATTAATTTGTAAAATTAACAAACTTTCATCATTATCAATGGCCTAAATCGTGCCTACAAAATATTGATCCACTCAGAGAAGGAACGATGATGGTAAAATCTCCCAGTACACGAGGAACCAAGTGGGGAACAAACCAAGCTAAACTAAATCGTGTGCCACTTAGTGTCTACGAGAGTATGTCTTATGTCGATACACCCTAGCCATGACCACGTTCAAATCAATCTCATGTAATCAACACGAAGTTTAAAGGTTTCATAAAACGTGTTTTTACGGGCATCTATCATTTTGAATTATCCATTTATGATCACAAAACATCACAGAGAAATCGGTATCCAGTTGCACACACAAAAAAAAAAAATTAGGCGTCACTGATTCAAACTCAGTCCAGGATTGGGACAAGACATGAAACCAAGAATATGGATGGTCCCAGAGGATCTAAAGGGTTTCAAACTAAACCAAATTATTCAAAATAAAGAATCCAATCCGTTAGAATTCCAAAGGAAGGAACATGAAGGCATGGCAAAATGCCACAAAGACCAAATTCAGCAGTGAATCTCAGAATTAGGTCATACAACTCTAACTTCCTAGTCTAATGAAAGCGGCTGAATACGATTTTGACTATTCCACAGCTCCTGAAAACCCAATAATTCCACAAAAAAACCTGAACATGTTGGCTCAAATCTTAGCAAAAAACCCTAATCTAAATCTTAAACAGCACCAAGTTCTAATATCCAGATGCAGAGAGAGAGTGAGAGATGGAAATCTAGCTCACGTTGTTCCCTTTCCACGCCTTGTAGGTTCTGATCAGCTCCGCACCGCCTCCATCAGTGACACCGGCGGCGGAGACCGGAGCTCCGGGAACATTAGCCGGCGGCTGCAACCCTATCATCGAATTCTCTCTGACCCCAAAAAAAATCGCACCTTCTACGAGTACAAGCAATGAATTTCAAAACCCAAGAGTTTGGAGGAAATGAAAATTCAAAGGAAAAAGTGATTTTGACTTCGGACAGCCAAATTGTCTGCCTTTCAATTTCTCTTTTTTTCCCTCTAGTTGGCCAAATTCCCATGCCAAGTCAACTCATTTCAAATACAGTTAATAAGTAATATATATATATATTATACAATCAATTATTTCATTTATTCATATTACTAATCAGGATATGAACCTTGGTTTTGCACCCCTAGTTTATATCCGTTTTCAGAGAAATATCTCTGTCTTAAATCCTTTGGATATTTTGTACTTCTTTTAAAATGTAATTATATAATTACCACCCTTTGAAAAAATTATGCATCGATTTTATCATATAAAGGAGAAAAAGCTACATTTAAAATAATAAAGTAATTAATAGTATATTTAAAGAATTGGTTTATTGTCGTTTAGAGGTTGTTTACGCATTAGTCTAATTGTTTTGATTTATTTTACGTCAAAATTTTTTAACGTTTTATTTTTTGAAGTGTATTAGATGATCGTTTAAATAATGTAAATTTGAAAATATATCAATCAAAACAACGTCTTTTTGTAAAAACAAATGTTTTTATTAATTTTATAAATAATAAAGTTTATTATTTTATAGATCTCAATTAATATAAATATTTTTTTTTCAAAATAAAAATGTAAATATAAAAAATCAACAATCGAATTAATTTTATTATCTATATAAATTATACAATTTTTTTAAAACATGATACATTAGATTTTAATATTTGTATATATTAATGATTAGTTGAAGAAATTAACTTGAATTTTATTATGTAAAAATTATTTAATTGAAAAATATGACAAAAATAAAATTATATAATTAAAAAAACTATTAATGTATATTTTTTTGTTTTGTTTTTCTAACTTTCTTTTTTGTTTTTTAAATTTAATACCATCGTCTAAATAAATATCGTCTATATTTCCATTTCCATCTAAATGTTCTAGACATTGGACATTATAATGTCCGACCAAACGTTTCCTTACAAATAATTCATTTTATTTTTTGTCCATATATTCATTACAGGAGCACAACCATAAAAAAATATTACAGTAGAAGATGCATTGTTAAACAGGTTATAGAAAAATCAGAATCTGAATTTTTTGTTCCTTTTTTTTCGAATTATTGGTTTAGACCACCAACTTATAAAAACATGTCAAGTTCCGTTGAAAAATAAATCGATTAATTATAATTTATTGATTTGTCTTTCGCTCTGTAAATGTCATTTATTGATTTGTCGCAATAAGTATTGGGAAATTAAAGAGAAACGGATGGCCTGAGATGTGTCTCCACGGAAATCTGGATTTAACATGAAAGCGTCTTCGGAAAGATAATGGAATTTGGAAAGGGAAGACCTTTATATATATATCGCATTAAAAAAAATAACTTAATAATTCTATTAAAATATTTATTTAAAAATTGATCTATTAATTTATAATAATCTATGAACTAAATAATATATATTTTTTAAAATTTATTTCAAATCGATCAATTTAACAATAAATTGTAATAGTGAATTAATTTTAAAAAAATAATTCAAATATTATTCCGAGACAACATATTAATTTATATATTATCCTCTAATTATTATAAATTATTGAATAACTATATGAAAAACAACTATTTCTATCCGTTTGAAACAAATAAAAAAAATTATGAATAAAATTGTCGTTAAAAAATATAATAACATTTTTCTATATAACAAAGATTTATATTAACATATATATATCAGATGTATGGATCAATGATTTAAATATTGGCAAATATGATGATATATCTAAAGTTGGAATCGTATCTTTATGATTTTGTATGAAAAGAGAACTGTCAACTTTATATACTAATGAAAAAAAGGAATTAATAACACCTGTACACTCATATTAAATGACTGTCTAGAAATAAACATGGTAATTATGGTTTTATGATGATTCTTTTCGGGAATATTAGAGGGAATCAGGGGTTTTGCACCATTTTTATTATTTCGTATAATAACTTATAGGCACATTAATTACCCCAAAGAAAGGTATTCAAATAAGAATATGGACATTAATATGGACACAATTCAAAACTTACTTTATGTATTTCATATGTCAATGGAACTAATTATTCCAAGATTCAAGAAAGCACTAGGCGCTAGGCGGGCGGACACCCAATGCCTAGCATCTAGAGCGTCTAGGCGGTGTCTAGACGGGCTAGACGGATTTATATATATATATAATATAATATTAATCCAAATTTTTAATTTAAAACATTTATAACCATTCAACTTTTTTTATATTCTTTATTGAAATGTTGTTAATCAAATTCAAACTGTATGTTAATTTCTTTTTCTTTGGAATCAAAATATGATTCATCAAACGCTCTATCTATAAGAAAATCATCCATTTGCTAGATCTCTTGAACATTCATACGTCAACATATTTTGGTTTGGTCCTTCATATTCTTCCATTGATTCATCGTCCGTTTTTCCATTATCAACAATCCAATCTTGAAAATGATACGGATCATTAGATAGAAACACATTCAAAGTCTTGTTCATTTATTTTTATTATAAACCATCAACCTCACATTGAATTAAAAATAAACAAGATTATTCCGCCTTTTACTATCAAGTCGGTTTCGTCTTTTTGTGCATACCTACTTACACAAAAAACAAATTATTACTTATATAACTATAATGAAAGCTAAATAAATGAATTTTGTAATCATTTACTCATTCTAAAGTATTCTAATTTCGTTATCATCTTGATAAACTAGTTGTTAAATTTTTTTTATCTTAAATTTTATTTTCTACCTTTGAAACTAGAATACCGCCTAGGCGGCCTATGCGTCCGCCTAGACCGCCTAGCCCACCTATGCGCCCACCTAGACTGCCCAGGCGTCCGGTCTGCCTAGAACCTCCGATTAGTGATTAATCGGGGCGCCCGACCACCGCCTAGCGCCTAGACGGCCGCCTAGGCCGATTTTTAGAACAGAGAATTATTCTTAGATTCAAAAAAATTTGTTATTGGTTTAGTCATACAAGAAATCTAACTCTACCAAACAAACAAACCCATACCGAAAAAACAAAGATAATTCAAAAGAAAGAGAAACATAGAATAAAAACTAAAATCGTTACTGGATAAAATACTAACTTAAAAAGAAAAAGGGAAAAAAAATAAAACAATATATGTTCCAACAAAATTTTCGACGGGTTAAAAAAAAAACAAACAGAGAGAGAATCACAGTCGAAATGTTTCTTTTCTTTTACGTAAATAGATAATAAGAAAACCAAACAAATATACAAACTCATAAAAAGAGCACAAAAAAAGAAGAAAGGTTCAAGAAGATTACTTAGGGGATGAACCCAAGATCCTTGAAGTAGTCATGTTTCAGGGCACTTCTTGCAGTGATTCTTCTTGTTGGATCAATACACAGCATTTTCTGCAATACACATAATATAAAACCATCTTTTTACTTTCTAAGGCCATTATTATCTCGTATATTCGTATCAGTTCGAATATTATCTCGAAAGTAAGGTCCAAATATGTATATACATAAGTAAGGATACAAAACCCCATGGTTCTGGTTGGCTGGTTTATGTAACCAATTCTGGTCTGGTTTTCGGTTTAAACCAGGCCCCACTTTGCTCCTGGTTCCAGACATTTTAGGACTTTATAATACTCATGAGTGACAGAAATTGAATAATGCCTGAGCTATCAGAATCAGACCTATTCTGTACGTGTTCAAATCCAGATATACAAAACTTACAGAGAGGAGATCTATTCCAGATGGATCAAGATTGGGAACAATGGCCGCCAAGTCCTGTGGTGAAAAGGGAAAGAAATGTTGTGTTTCTTCATGCTTATCGAAAGCAAATAAGATATATGAACTCCAAAGTGAGTGGTGATTATGAAGGAACTCTGAGTACCTTGGGTTTCCACTTGGGAAAAGAGGATTTGTAATCCGGCAGCGAAGTCACTCCAGGCCATGTATCCTCATTTGGAGTCCCCATTATCCTTCAACACAAGGGGCAGAGAAAGCAAAGTCATTACTAACTGAGAATGTCGGGTCGTCCAACAATAATATTTTGTGTTCAGAACGTTTGAGAATGATGAATACAACTGAAGACAAAATTGAAAACTTGTCACCGGTGCTTCCTTAGTTGACGGGTTAAAGTGACAAAACTGAAGTTGACACAGAATCTCTAATAAACATCATAGCCATTAATTCTATTCTTATGTCATCATGTTGACTTGTTGCCTTTCATGGGTAGTCAGTCACAGATTTACCAGGTTTATATGACTTGGGGACTATTCAGGAATAGCAGACAGCAGGTTACTCTACTCAACATCGTGAATATGGTTAGTAATAAAAACCTGAAAATCTTGAATAGCTCGTCAATCTCAGAGTCTCCAGGAAATAGGGGCTTTTGGTTGACCATCTCGGCAAATATGCACCCCACTGACCATATATCAACGGGGGTAGAGTACTGACGAGATCCAAGCAGTATCTCTGGTGCTCGATACCAGAGGGTGACAACCTAAGAGAACAAAAATTAGCATCTCAAGATGTGCATATCAAACCATCACAACGGTTTCTAAATGTTATTTTGAAGCCAAGTACAATGGAACAATTGAGAGCTACACACTAAGAAAAATAATGTCACGTAAATATGTTATTACCTCATGAGTAAAAGTCCTAACTGGGATACCAAATGCTCTAGCCAACCCAAAATCTGCAAGTTTTAGAGAATTTGTCCGGCGATCAATCAACAAATTTTGCGGCTTCAGATCACGGTGGAGAACCCTATGAGAGTGGCAGTATGCAATTCCACGGAGAATTTGATACAGATATGCCTGCAAGAGGTGGGCCAAAAGCTATGATGATTTGCTTGAAAGTTGTATCGAGTGTGACAGGTGTGCAGGAGAAAATCAAGTAACTTAAATATATAATATAGAAAAAATCAAACAACTTAAAGTGACTTCTTCTGTTAAAATTACCAGCTGCCTTTCACTATAATGTCTAACCAAACAGAGCATTTATACTGATGAGGGGCTCACACGGTGCCTCTTACTGCTTAAAGATATGCAGTGCCATCACATGATAAGTATCTTAAGTACATCTCAAAGAACCATAGACAATTAACTTTTGCACTCACTTTTATCATATGTAGGTCTTTTGAGAAATCAGGACAAGAGTCCATGTGCTTCTTTAGATCCAAGTCCAGATACTCAAAAACCAGATACAAACGCTTCTCACTATGCACAACATCCAACAACCTGTCAATCAAGCCACATTGTTTGCTAAATTCTGAATGCGGATGAACAATGAACAGAGTCACATATGCATTAAATGGGAACAGAAGAAAAGAGTTGAATTAGAGTTGCAGTTGAAAGTTCCCTCTAATGATAGCAGCATCAACTAAAAGTTAACAAACAGAAATTTAGAAATTCATACTTGACGATATTGCCATGTTGCATTTCCTTGAGGAGTGAAATTTCTCTTATCGCCGTGCTAGGTACCCCCTCATCTTCCTGCTCCAAGCGGATCTTCTTCAGAGCTATAGTATCGTTGGTCACTTTATCCCGAGCCTTGTAAACCACTCCGTAAGTTCCTTCACCAATCTTCTCAACTTTCTCATACTGGACAATTTTAAAAGTACAGATCAGCATTCAATCAGCATTCACCGTAGAAAATGCACAAAAACAATTCATGCACCAACCTGGTCCATCAAGTCCAGAATAAGCAAGCTGTAAATAGACACATTTGAGCAGCAAGTAAGATAAACGTCATGCAACTCGGAATTTGGCAACCCCGGTGAACATAGAATTGATTCGAATATCATTAAACATGGCATCACATTCAGTGTCACAGTACACAGCATACATGTTCTATGTACGTTTCAAGCGCAATGATACTTGGAACCTAATCTGTAAACCAACCATCGAAATCTACAAATGCATAAAGACAATGCATCAATAATGGCAGATCCTGAGCAAACGTTACTAATCGATTATACACAATAAACAAAACAAACAGAGCTAGTAGAAGCTCAAAATACAGAGCCATATAAATCAATTACGGAAAATACAAACTCAAAATTATAGAAACACCGGAAAGTTAGACTAAATCGGAGCCGCAAGCTCAACTTCTGTCGATCCAAATAAGCATAGAGTTATGACTATGAAATGCAAAAGTGCTCAAACCGAACAACCCAAGTAGAAATCAGCATCAATGGAGAATTACCTCGTCTACAGAGGGAGAGAGAGACGGGATTTTCGCTTTGACAGCCACCGACGCAGATACTATCTCCAATTTTCGCCTGTAAAGACAACGTCCTTGTCCTCTCCGAAGAATCTTACCTGGAAAGTATTTCTCCGTCGAAGTCCGCGCAGAATTTCCGGCAAGTCAAATCTCTCTTCCTTCTCCCTCACTGTGTACGAGGATGTGGAGAGACAGAGATAGAGAGAGAGGTATCTTTTGGTATATATTTTTTGTATTTATAATACAAAAATTTGGTAAAATGTCAAATATGTCAAAAATCAATGATATAAATCAACCTACAATACAGTAATTTGATGTAGATCGTATAGTGTATTAACATGGCGTGTGTGTGTTATCGTTGGGATTATCCGATGCCATTAAAAAAATAGTATATTCGAAGTAATCTAATAGATAGTGTAATACTTTGTAGGTGTTTCAAAAATACATTTCAATTACAAATTTAACTTTAAAATATTGATAATATCCTATTAATTTTGTCAACAATTTTTCTTTTTCCTTCACAATACTCATATTTTTCTAAAATTACTGTTCTCCCACACCATAATATATTCGGCGAGAGTAGCTTGAAATCGACATCAGATTCATTGTCAATTGGTTGAACGTTTGTTGTCAACAAATAAGACATACCGCAGAAAAACCAGGTATGTATAGTGAGTTTTTCGTGTTTCTCTTGTGTTTTTCTTGTTTCTTTTGTGACTTATGAAGCATTGAGTCAATATAAGACTCGTTTATTGAAAACGAGTCTAAACGAGTCATATTTATTGAAATGTCAAATAATCGCAATTAATGATTGGGCCATAGAGTCGCACGGTCGCACTGGGTTACAGAGTCTTATCGAGGGGTCAAAGGGATAAAAGGTCAAAGGGTCGCAGGGGTCCAAGGGTCGCAGAGGTAAAGGGGTCGCAAAGGGGTCAAAAGGTCGCACAGGTCGCATGGATAAAGGAGTCGCAAAGGGCTCAAAGGGTCGTAGGGGTCAAAGGGTCGCATGGGTACAAGGGTCGCAGAGGTACAAGGGTCAGAGGCACAAGGGTCGCAGAGGTACAAGGGTCGCAAAGGGATATAAGGGTCGCAAAGGGGTACAAGGGTCGTAGAGGTACAAGTATCATAGAGGGGTCAAAGGGTCGCATGGGTACAAGGGTCGCAGAGGTACAAGGGTCGCAGAGGGGTCAAAGGGTCGCAAGGGTACAAGGGTCGCACTGGGTCACAGAGTCTCATCGAGTCGCACGTTCGTAGTGGGTCATAGAATTTACCCCTCTTTTGACGTTTTTGTTATAGGTGTAATGGATACGGTGGATGGAAAAATCACATTGATTTATTTTTATATGATGGTAAATGGGAAAAACCCCAAATGGAGAATCAGAATGGGTTGGTAGAATTCAAGAAAATCAGAGAGTATTTTTCTATTGTCCTCCGATTAGTCTGACATACCAGCAACTTATTGATGAGTTATGCACATAGATGATGGTGGAAAATAATACAACGAAGTTGAAGTTAAGCTATTTGCCCAATATTTGTGAAAATAGGAAGCCGACATATATAATGAATGACAAACATCTTATTTGTTATCTGTTCGATCAAATAAGAGGAATTCGATCATTGCTGTATATGGAGATAAAATCAGCAAGTGTGAAGTGTGAAGTGTGAAATCGAAATTGAGAGGAAAATTGAGCCTCTAATTCGTGCTTTTGGAAGCATTGCTAAAGAAGGTGAGGATCGAGGTGTTGTAGATTATGATGACTGTGTTATTGTAGGTCCAAATAACAAAAGGAGAGTTGAGAGTAATCCGGAAACAATAAATATTTTAGATTCGGATAATTCTGATAGTGGACATACAAGCGTGTTAAGAGAAGACGGTGGATGTGCCATAAATGTGGTAGCTGATGGAGTTGTTTGTGGCAGTAATAAAGTTGATTCTGATGTGCCAACAGAGTATAAGGATGGTGATGGCGAGAAAAACCTCGGAAGTGGTAGTTCACGATAGCGAAAATAATATCTTTGAGTTCGAAGATGGATTGGATCTTAAAATTGGGCAAGAGTTTGATAGCAAGAAGAATGTACAAGCATTTGTAAGGAAGGGTTCAATCGAAGCTTCATTTTGGATATACAACATTGAGATCTGATACGAAGCTGTGGGAAGTACAATGCAAGTTTGCTGGAAGTGGTTGTAAATGGAAATTACGCGTGGCAACAATCCCGAATTCCAAACGGTTTAGTGTGAGAACACAACATCCCATTCATAACTGTTCACCTGTATCTAAATGGACCGAAGCTACAAAGGGTACAACGCAAATGGTTACGGATTATTTAAAAGAGGAATATGCTGGAAATTATGAAACACCTCCAGCAAAAGAATTGATGGCTCGTGTAAAAACAAAATATGGTACTAATGTATCGTATTTGATGGTATTAAGAGGCAAATGCGATGCTCAAAAGGAGATTCGTGGTGATGACTTTGAACATTATAGGAGGCTTCCAGGGTGGTTGCACATGTTTACAAAAAGAAATCCTGCATCCGTCGCAAATCTTCAGCTCAACAGTGATGGGAAAAACTTCAAATACCTTTTTATGGTTGTCGGAGCGACTATAAGAGGATAGAAATACATGCGTAAAGTGGTTGCTATGGATGCAATATTTCTGACAGGAGTGTACAAAGGAGCATTGATTGTGGCGACTGCGCAAGATGGTGAACATCACCAATATCCTATTACATGGGGAATAGTCGACAGAGAGAAGGACGAATCATGGAAGTGGTACATGTCAAGATTGAAAGAGGTGATACCGGACAGACGTGATGTTGTTGTGATATCTGATCACCATAAAAGCTTGATCAAAGCAGTCAAACAAGTGTATAAACGAGCTGATCATGGTTTTTGTGCGTGTCATATGTCGTAAAATATAAAGAGCTACATCAATAAAGACCATGGTAGAAAGACTTCAAAGGGTGATACTGTGGCAGATATGTTCTTCAAATATGAAGCAACATATATGGAGAACGAATTTAAAGTGCTATTGAATAATTTGAAGGTCAGGTACAAAAATCACTTTTGTGACTTTTGTGACTTTTGTGACCTCTGCTACCCTTGTACCCTTTGCGACCCTTGCACTACTGCCACCCTTGTACCTCTCTCCGACCCTTGCACCTCTGCCACCCTTGTACCCTTTGCAACCCTTTGACCCCCGCGACCTTTGTGCCCTTGCGACCATTGTACCCCTTCGACCCTTTCACCCCCTACGACCCTTGTATCTCTGCAACCCTTGTACCTCTGCCACCCTTGTGACTGTTGTGACCTCTGTGGCCATTTTTTTATCTTTGTGATTTTTTCCCAGGTATCCTAATGTTGCAAAGTATTTGGAGAAAGAGGAATTTGATCCCGTTAAGTGGGAGATGAAAATTTAAGGGGGAAAGGTACAACTTATTTACCACTAATGGCACCGAGTTAATAAATTCAACGTTGAAGAAGTAAAAAAAGTTTATGATCCTAGGGCTTTTAGATATTAGTTTGGGAAAGACAATGGAATGGTTCAATAGGTATAGGTTGGAAGCAACTACCAATGATGATTCTCAAAAGTTAACACCTTACGTTGAGAAAACGTTAAATGATTGGTTTGAACAGGCATCCAAGTATGGTGTTATTGAATTGAACAGTCTGAGTGATGAATATGAGGTGAGAAATGAGATGGGTAGAATATTGTAGTGAGTTTTCAAAAAAGAATGTGCGAATACAAAATGTTTGATGTGGATAAGTATCTTTGCAGTCACGCAATTGCGGCAGCATATAAGGTTGATAAAGGTCACAAGATACCAGATCTATGTTCAAAATACTACCTTCGGGATTCAATTATATCTATAACATAGTAAATTTCAAAAAATATTATCTTCCTATAGACATTTGAATTTCCATATCTCGGGAGGATTGTTCTAAGACCCAAGATGAGAAAGAGCGCATGAGTATGATCTCATATACTAGTGTAATATGAGCCATCATGTATACCATGATATATACACAAGTTGGTGTGATTTTTCTGCTAAGTGTATAGAGTAGGTATCAAACGGATTCTGGAGAGGAACATTAGAAATTGATAAAAATATTTCTAAATATTTGAGAATGAGTAAATACCAATTTCTCATTTATAGAGACTCTAATTTAGAATTAAAAGGGTTCATCGATGCTTGTTTTGCATCGGATAAATACGAAAAATAAATCCACACCATGCTTTGTATTTAGAATTCCAAACAAGCTACAATAACCAATTCGGTTACAAAAACAAAATATATAGATATATGTGAGACATCGAAAGAAACGACTTGGATGAGAAAGTTTACTAATTAATTTGACGTGGTAAATTCGATTAAGGACTTTGTGCCATATACTTTTCATATTAATAAATATATTGACGAAACCATTATATTCAACAAAGTTTAGATTGTCATCTTATCTTAGAATATATACTTATCAGAAAATATTAAATTTTTTTTGTTAAATTTTTCATTTTTCATTTTTATTTTTAGTATACATTCAATTTATTCAATTAATAAAAAATGATTTTTCCTTTATTTCACAACTCTTTTCGATTTCTTCACCGTGATAAAATGATATGTAGTTATTCAAGATAAATAATATACAATTCTAAACTAAATTGTGAAGATTTATAATTAATATTAATCAATTGATTAATTTCATTAGTAAATAGAGATATAGAATACTTTTAAAGGGAACATTTCAATTAGTTATTGTATGGATTGAACCAAATGGAGAAATAAAATTGATATAAATATATAAAACAATTACAGACATCATTCTCTAAATATCTAAACCAAATATTGGGCCAGTCCAATAATTGATCTTAAAGTTAAGTAAAATGGACTGAAATTAGCGGAAGTGTTTGATCACAACAGAAAAAAAATTGAAAAAAAAAGGAAAACGAGGACGAAAAGATAAATGATATGTAGTTATTCAAGATAAATAATATACAATTCTAAACTAAATTGTGAAGATTTATAATTAATATTAATCAATTGATTAATTTAATTAGTAAATAGCGATATAGAATACTTTTAAAGGGAACATTTCAATTAGTTATTGTATGGATTGAACCAAATGGAGAAATAAAATTGATATAAATATATAAAAAAAATTACATACATCATTATCTAAATATCTAAACCAAATATTGGGCCAATCCAATAATTGATCTTAAAGTTAAGTAAAATGGACTGAAATTAGCGGAAAGTGTTTGATCACAACAAAAATAACTTGAAAAAAAAATTATAACTGATAAAAGAAAGGTCCTACCGGGAGTCGAACCCAGGTCGCTGGATTCAAAGTCCAGAGTGCTAACCACTACACCATAGAACCAACTTGCTATGAGTGTCGATTATATCCAAATTATTACCTGCCTTACCTAACTTCAATTTTGTGTGGTAAAACCATACTGCAATACTGTTTTACAACGTAAATGTCACATTTTCAGAGTATAAAATGAAGATAAAACCAATAAGTAAGACATAATAAATTACTATATTATCAAAGAAATTTACAATAATATACACTTTTCCATCTGATTCCTCTACGTAATTATTCTTTTTATAATGTTTGGTTCATATTTTGTATATCATTGTGATTTGTGTATTAGTTTTGTATGTTTTAATATTTTTATTAGCCAAAATTGTTTTTCTTTTAGTATTTTAAAAATATAGTTTACATTTTAACAAAAATGTAATCTCTAGAAACTAAAAACTAAATATATATTGTAACCTTTGAATTATATAAAAAATTCGATTTCACAAGAGTTTTAAAATGTTTCTAATATTTTTCTCCGGTTTTTGCCATATACAAAAATAAAACAAATCAATGAAAAAGGAAAGGCAAAAAAAAAAAAAAATCTAAATCATTATGTTTTCTATTTAATTTAAAAAATACATTTCATATGTTATTTTGACTTCAAATTTATCCTTCCTTAAAAAAAGTTTCAACTTCAAATCTGTCCTTAAAATATGGATAACCCCATATTACCCTTGTTCTTTAATTAGTGGACATTTTTTCTCTCTCCTCCAAAGCATCTCGATTTTTCTCTCCCGTGGTACGAAAATTACTGTTCTCCCACACCACATCAGATTCGGTGTGAGTAGCTTGAAATCGGCATCAAAATCATCACATGTAGCTTGAAATTGGCATCAGATTCGCCACGACTAGGTTGAAATCGTTTATTGTCAACAAAGAAGCTTGAATTAAGCACGTTCCGCAGAAAAAACCAGGCATGTATAGTGAGTTTTTCGTGGTTCTCTTGTGAATTGGATAACCCGAGTGAGTAGTCAGTAATATGTATAGATTCGATTCTCTCTTTTTCAAAACGAGTCTTATATTGATATAGTCTAAACGAGTCATATTTATTGAAAGTCAAATGATCGCATGAGTGGTAGTCTCTTCGAGTCGCACAGTTGCACTAGGTCATAGAATCATATTGAAACACATGGTCATAGTGGATCACAGAGTTGCATAGTCACTGTGGATCACAGAGTCTCATCGAGTCACACGATCGCAGTGGGTCACATAGTCTCATTGAGTCGTATGGTCGCAGTGGGTCACAGAGTCTCATCGAGTCGTACGGTCACACTAGGTCACAAGTCTCATCGAGTCTCAGAGTCGCACTGGGTCATTGTGAATTTGAAACACATGATCGCAGTGGGTCATACAATCTACCCTCTTTTTATGTTTTTTTACAGGTGTAATGGATTCGGTGGATGAGAAAATCACACTGATTTATTTTTTTTATATGACGGTAAATGGAAAGAAAACCTAATTGGAGAATCCGAATGGGTTTGTAGAGTTCAGGAGAACCATAAAGTATTTTTCTATTGTCCTTCGGTTAGTCTGACCTACCAGCAACTTATTGATGAGTTATGCGCAGAGATTATGGTGGGAAAAATACAACGAAGTTGAAGTTAAGCTATTTGCCCAATATTGTGAAAATAGGAAGACAACATATATAATAAATGACAAGCATCTTATTCGTTATCTGTTCAATCGCATAAGAGGAATTCGACCACTGTTGTATGTGGAGATAGAATCGGCAAGTGTGAAATGTGAAATCGAAATTGAGAGGGAAGTTGAACCTCTAATTCTTGCTTTTGGAAGCATTTCTAGAGAAGGTAAGGATGGAGGTGTTGTAGATTATGATGACTATGTTATTTTAGGTCCAAATAACAAAAATTAGAGTTGGGAGTAATCCGACGGAAACAATAAATATTTTGGGTTCAGATAATTTGGATAGTGAACATACCATCGGGTTAAGAGAAGATGGTGGGTTGCCATGAATGTGGTAGTTGATGAAGTTATCTGTGGCAGTAAAAAAGTTGATTCTGATGTGCCAACAGAGCATAAGGATGGTGAGGGTAAGATTAACTTGGAAATGGTAGTTCACGAGAACAAATGTGAAAATAATATCTTCGAGTTCGAAGATGGATTGCATCTTAAAATTGGGGAAGAGTTTGATAGCAAGAAGGATGTATATGCATTTGTAAGGATGGGTTCAATTGAAACTTGTTTTAGATATTGAATATTGAGATCTGATTCGATGCTGTGGGAAGTACTATGCAAATTTTTCGGAAGTGGTTGTAAATGGAAATTACGCGTGGCAGCAATCCCCAATTCCAAACGGTTTAGTGTGAGAACACACTATTCCGTTCATAACTGTTCACCTGTATCTAAATCGACAAAAGCTACAAAGGGTACAACGTAATTTGTTAAGGATTATTTGAATGAAGAATATGTTGGGAAATATGAAACACCTCTAGCAAAAGAATTGATTGCTCGTGTAAAAGCAAAGTACGATGCCAATGTATCGTATTTGATAGAATTAAGAGGCAAATGCAGTCCTCAAAAGGATATTTGTGGTGTTGAATTTGAACATTATAAGAGGTTTCCAGGGTGGTTGCACATGTTTACAGAAACAAATCCTGGATCTGTCGTAAATCTTCAGCTTGACAGTGATGAGAAAAGCTTCAAATACCTTTTTATGGCTGTCCGAGCGGCCATAAGAGGATGGAAATACATGCGTAAAGTGGTTATTGTGGATGCAACATTTCTGATAGGAGTGTACAAGGGAGCATTGATTGGGGCGACCGTACAAGATGGTGAACATCACCAATATCCTATTGCATGGTGAATAGTCGACCAAGAGAATGACAAATCATGAATGTGGTGTATGTTAATATTGAAAGAGGTGATATCGGATGGACGTGATGTCGTTGTGATATCTGATCGCCATAAAAGCTTGATCAAAGCAGTCAAACAAGTGTATAAACAAGCTGATCATTGTTTTTGTGCGCGTCATATATCAGAAAGTATAAAGAGCTACGTCAATAAAAGGCATGGAAGAAAGACTTCAAAGGGTGATACTGTGGCGGAAATGTTCTTTAAATGTGAAACACCATACACAATGAACGGATTTAAAGTGCTATTAAATGATTTGAAGGTCAGGTACAAATATGACTTTTGTGACTTTTGTGACTGATGTGTCCTTTGTGACCATTTTGACCTTTGTATCTCTATGACCCTTTTACCTCTACGACCCTTGTACCTCCGCGACCCTTATACCTCTATGACCTTTTGACCCCTTTACGACCCTTGTACCTCTGCGACCCTTGTACCCTTGCGACCCTTGTACCTCTACGACCCTTGTACACCTCTGCGACCCTTGTACCTCTATAACCCTTTGACCCCTATGCGACTCTTAGGACTGTTGTGACCTTTGTGACCATTTTTACCTTTTTGAGCTTTACGCAGGTATCCTAATGTTGCAAAGTATTTTGAGAAAGATGAACTAGATCCTGTTAAGTGAGCAAGATGCAAATTTAAGGGCAAAAGGTACAACTTATTAACCACTAATGGGGTTGAGTCAATAAATTCAACGTTGAAGAAGTAAAAAGAGTTTTCAATCCTAGGTCTTTTAGATATTTCTTTGGGAAAGACAGTGGAATGGTTTAATAGTTATAAGTTGGAAGTAGCTACCGGTGATGATTCTCAAAAGTTAGCATCTTATGTTGAGAAAACATTACATAAACGGTTTGGACATGCATCCAAGTATGAGGTTATTAAATTGAATAGGAGAGTGATGAGTATTAGGTGAGAAATGAGATGGGTAGAAGATTTGTAGTGAGTCTTCAAAAAAGAACGTGCGACTGCAAAATGTTTGATGTGGATAAGTATCCATGCAGTTACGCAATTGCGGATGCACTTAAGGTTGGTAAAGGTCAGAAGATACCAGAACTATGTTCAATATACTACCTTCGAGAGACATGGCATTTGGCTTACCAAGAAATTGTGTATCCGCTTCTTGATTGTAGGATTGGAACATTCCTCATCAATATTCTGAAGTTATGGTCCTACCTCCTATGCTGGCTGAGGAAAGGCAAAGTGGAAGACCTAAAGAGAATCATTATCCTAGACCCGGTGAGGCTTAGAGAAATACTCCATCTTCGTCGAGGCAAACCCCATCTTTATCGAGACAAACGGGTTCAAAATCCAGCATCACTGACAGTGTTTGGAACGTGACAACTGAGACAATGCCAACTTAAAAAAAACAAAGGTTTGTTAGTGTATAATATTATATTATTTGTATTATTAGTTTGTAATATTATATTATTTGCATTATTTGGACTAAACCATTGTGAATTTCATCATGATAATTTGATAAATTCTTCATTATAATTCATCCCATGCGACCTTGCGAACATTGCAACCCTTGCGACCCGTGCAACCCTTGCAGCCATTGTGACCCATGTGGCCATTGAGACCCATGGGACCCATGTGACTCTTGCGACTAGTCATTTTGATGTCAGGTCCTCGCTTTTCCAATGCCAGCTATGCTTTTTTTTACGAATGCCACACACTTAAGACCCTTCCGACACGTCGTTTCGATGTCAGACTTCTATTTCGAAACTCTCTATCCATTGATCTCTGTTACCTCTATATCAAAAGGTTCATCAAATTCTCTAAGTCTCACCATCAAACCTATTTGAAATGAGATTGAATCGGGAGAATTCCATCTCTCTCCTCTTTTTGTCTAAGTCTCTAACCCTAAATTCGTTTAAAAATATTTGTTACCTTTGTGACCTTACTGACCTTCGTCATGAAGGTCACATGGTGGACACATGACATCGTGTTGTGTATGTGTTACTCAAGGTCTTGGTCATGTGAAGAAGAATGGCCGTGTCTCTCTTTTCTCAGGCCACGTCCCGCTCAGGTCGTATCCCACTCAGATCGCATCTCGCTCAGGTCGCGTTCCGCTCAGGTCGCGTTCCGCTCAGGTCACGTCTCGCTTAGATCGCGTCCCGCTCAGGTCGCTTCCTGCTCAGGTCGCGTCCTGCTCAAGTCGCGTCCTGCTCAGGTCACGTCCTGCTCAAGTCGCGTCCCGCTCAGGTCACGTTCCGCTCTTCTTGCTCAGGTCGCGTCCCGCTGCGTCCTACATCCTGCATCCCACCGTCCCGCATCTCGCAACCTGGTCAAACGGATTTATGAGCTCCGTGGTCTCCTATGCCTTGTTGACCACTCCAGCTCATGCATGTTACATCTAAAATTGTACCTTGCATTTGTACTTGTATTTTCCTTGTTTTCCTCCTTTTTTACTTATATAATATGTACCTTTGTTTCTAAAGAAATGCATAAGAAAATAGTTATTCTTATTCTCTCTAATTCTCTCAATCTTTCGCTCGCTCTTAATCTTTTTATCTTGCTCCCCACTGATTCTTCTTTCTTTTACTAAATCAACATGGTATCAGAGCGGTGATCGAATCTTGGAAATTTTTTGATCGATTTTGTTTCTTTTGAAATCTATTCTCTTTCAAAAGTTGTTTTCGATCAATTTTTTAAATCTCTCTTTTTTTGTTTCCTTTTGTATTCTCGGATATCTTGTCATGGACTCGACCAAAAGCATCTTAATCTCGTTCAATGGAAACAATTATTCCATTTTGACGAAGATTGCTAAGGAGAATCTTGGCATGCGAGGTATTTGGGGTTTCGTGATAGGATCGGATGTGAAACCGATAGATTCAAGTGCTGGATCAAAAAAATGGGAACAAAATAAGCTCACTACCTTGATTGTTTTATAAAATTCCCTCAAATCTCATATACTTCATACATATGGGCACATAGAGTCTCCTAAGGAGCTTTGGGATGAGCTGAAACAAGTTTTTGGAAATGAATTCAATCTTAACCGTGTGTATGAAGTAAAGAAAGACCTTAATAATCTAAGGAAAGAGGGAAAGCCTTTTAATCAGACTTTGGGTGATTTTAAGGAATTATGGTTAGAACTCGATACTCTAAGGCCTCATACTGCAGATCCTGTGGAAATAGCTCAGAGAGCAAACTAGGATCAGGTCTTTTATCTTTTATTCTCTCTCGACAACAAATACAACGACCTTATTCATCACATACTTCCCTCGTTTAACGAAGTTTTTATGATGATTAAAAGGGAGGAATGGGGAAACCATCTCTTTAAAGGAATGACTTGGGATGCTATAATGTCTCAAAGAGCACCTCTGGGTAAGCCACTACTATCAAGCCTTTCAAAAAGTAGTTCTCTTGTGAGTACTGCAAAAAGAAAGGTCATACAAAAGATCTTTGTTGGATCCTCAACCCCATTTGAAGAATGGAAGATGTGGCGGCCAATGTAAGGCTAATATGGCCTCTGCATCTGACTTTATCACCAAGGCAAACCTCGAGGAGTTTTACCAGATGATTATGGTAGGAAATCAAACAAACAAAGCTGATGAAGAGGGAGGTAATAGATTCTTTGCTCTCTCTGTTTTCTGAAACCATATTATAATAGATTCTGGAGCTACAAATTATATGATTAAAAATCATGACTTGCTTAAAGATATAAAACCTCATTGTGGCTCTGTTTTTATTGCGAATAGGGAAAGTGTTCTAATTAAAGGAACATGGAAGCTTAAGCTTCTCGATCATGATACAAGGTTGTGTGTACAAGGACAAATCACCTTATGAGGTATTAAACTCTAAAAAACCTGATCTTGAGTGCTTTAGAACTTTCGGTTGTATGTGTTTTGTTCGTGTTCCTGACTCACAACGAAACAAGTTGGAACCAAGGAGCACTAAAGCCATGTTCATCAGATACTCAGTAAATAAAAAAAGGCTACAAGTGTTTCGATCTAAAAACACAACATGTAATGGTGTCTCGAGATGTTGTGTTCCTCGAAGTTAATAGCTTTCATGATAAAATCTCCTGGGAAGAGATTAAAGGAATCTCAGAACCAAATTATATAGGTTTGTGCCTTGAAAACCTAGTAATTACTATTTCGGCAACTAACAACGAAACAAGTCCCCTGCCAAGTGTACCTATGCATCATGAAGACCAAAATGACCAAGAAATCTCAGAAAATGAAGAACAAGAAAGCCATGATGAGATCATACCTTCTGAGCAAAATCATGAGGAGGAAACTAGGGCCTAAAATCATGAGGACGAATAAAAAATCCATGATCACAACCAAAATGAGGATTATAACGTCGATGAAGTCAAAGGAAGGATTCTAAATGAGATAGTGCCTCGGAGAAACACTAGAATAAGGCGACCAATCTCAGATTGGATTCACAATCCTATTCAATGGCGTGGCAACCACACACTCTATTTCAATGGCGTGGCAACTAAATACCCTATTCATAACTTTTGCTCTTTAACACTTCTCTCTATTGATCACAAAGCTTTTCTTAGTAAGATTAATATGGATATCAAGCCACAAACCTATAGAGAAGCAGAAAGGAAGCAAGAATGGGAGGAAGTCATGGTCGAAGAGCTAGCAGCCTTAGAAAATAATAAAACATGGGACCTTGTTCCTCTTCCTAAAGAAAAGAAACTCATAGGAAGAAAATGTATACAAAATCAAATATAAGAGTAATGGTAAGGTAGAGCCTTGTAGCGCAATGGTATAATCAGAAATATGGGGAAGATTATACTGAGAATTTTGCCCCTGTTGCTAAACTTCATTCTGTTCGTATTATTTTTTCTGTTGCTATTAACCTTAATTGGAGTTTGTGGCAGATGGAAGTTAAAAACGGTTTCCTTCAATGGGAGAAAAAGGAAGATATCTACATAAAACCTCCCTCGGGTCTCCAAACAGAAAAAGGAATCATATGCAAACTAAACTCTATGGGTTTAAACAATCCCCACGAGCTTGGTACACTAGGCTCTATGATGTTGTTCAAAAGTATGATTTTAAGAGGAGTGAGGCTGATCATTCCATTTTTATCATTCAAAACAATTCTGGTATCATCGTTCTCTTAGTTTATGTTGATGATATCATCATAACAGGTGATGATAATAAAAGAATAGAAAGTGTTAAACATTTTCTAAAATAAACTTTTGATATAAAGGATCTAGGTGAACTTAAGTACTTTATTGGAATTGAAGTAACTAGAGCTAATGAAAATTTATTTATTTTCCAAACGAAAATATGCTTTAGATATTTTGAATGAAACAGGTAAACCGGATCTCAGCCGACCAAGACCCCCATCAAAGAAAAATTCAAAGACTTGCGTGACGGGGAACCATTTCATGATTTAGAACAATTCAGATGCCTTTTCGGTAAGCTAATATACCTCATGATAACAAGACCTAACTTGTGTTATGCTGTGAACCAGGTCAGCCAACATATGCATGCCCCCAAGGAACAACATTGGAAAATGATGGATTGAATCCTCTGATACATCAAGAACGCTCCAGGCAAAGGTATACTAATGAGTAAAAACAACGATACTGGTCTAATTGAGTACTGTGATGCAGATTGGGCAGGTGACCGCAAAGATCGGAAATCAACGATGTGATTCTGTACCTTTTTCGGGGGGAACCTCGTCACTTGGAGAAGCAAAAAGCAATCGGTGGTCTCTCGTTCTAGCGTTGAGGCCGAGTACCGAGCTATGGCAAATGAAGCATGTGAGCTCATTTGGATCCGGGCTCTCCTCAAAGATCTTGGTCTCGAACCTTCGCAGGCCACAGTGCTTCATTGCGACAATCAGGCAACAATTCACATCGTCTCCAACTCGGTTTTCCACAAACGATAAAAACATATTGAAGTTGACTATCATTTGTTTGTTACCTTTGTGACCTTACTGACCTTCGTCGCATCTTGCTTAGGTCACGTCCCGCTTAGGTCGCATCCCGCTCAGGTCACATCCTGCTCTTCTCGCTCAGGTCGCGTCCCGCTGCGTCCTGCATCCTACATCTCAGCGTCCTGCATCTCCTGACCTGGTCAAGCGAATTTATGAGCTCCGTGGTCTCCTATGCCTTATTGATCGCTCTAGCTCATGCATGTTACATCTAAACTTGTGCCTTCCATTTGTACTTGTATTTTCCTTGTTTTTCTCCCTTTCTACTTATATAAATATGTACCTTTGTTTCTAAAGAATTGTATAAGAGAATAGTTATTCTTATTCTCTCATTTTCTATCTTGCTTCCGCTGATTATCCTTTGTTTTACAAAATCAAGAGGTAATCGTCGGACTCGGTCTCTATGCAGATACACACAAGTCATTACAACGTGGATGGATGACATTGTGCTGTATCTGCACAACATAAGGTCTTCGTATTCGGCGGATTCACACATTGTTCTGTATCCGTGGTATTTAAGGTCACGGTTGGAGGTGAACTTGGAGATGCATTGAGTCACACATGACTCTCGTTACCTTTGTGACCTTTGAGACCTTATGTAACCTTTTTGTTTCCTTTTCTTAACTTTTTTTTAAACTTTTGCAATCTTTTTTTTCTTCTTTTTTGTAACCTTTATGGCCTTTGTGGTCTTTGTCAATCATTATAAATAAATCAATATTTAAACGTTGAAAATGTCTTATTTTGCCTCTATTGTTCGTAATTACGCGAAATCCATAAAATCTTCGACCCTCATTTGGAATAAATTACAATCAAGTTTAAACGAGAACCTATTTGACTCGTGCGATCCAATATGAACATTATGCGGCCCTTAATTGGGTTAAATTATAATCAAGTTTAAACAGGAACCCATCTCCCTCATGCAACCCAATATGAGCCTTGTGCGACCCTCAATTGGATTAATTAGAATCAAGTTTTAACGGGAACCCCTCCGACCCAATACGACCACATATGACCCTTGTGCCACTCATGCGACCCATATGACTATTTTGACTCGTCGTTTTGATGTCAAACTCTTGTCTTCTGACCCATGTAACCCTTTCAACCCATGTGAGTTGTTGTTTCGCTGTCAGACTCCTGTCTTCCAACCCATTTGACTCTTCAGACCCATGTCTATAAGTTAATGTCTACGTCTCTTGTCTTAGTCTGCATATCTAACACCAAATTCTATGAAAAATCTTTTTGACCTTTGTGACCTCCGTGACGAAAGTGACATGGTGGGGGAAGGGCATCGTGCTATCTATGTGTTGCTCAAGGTCTTGGTAATCGACGAACTCGATCTCTATGCAATCACTAACGAGTTGCGGGGGTGACCTAGGCGACGGTGTTGGGTCACTCTTAAAATGTGACTAGAAGACAAAGTACATGGCAGGAGATAACTTTAGATTGCTATACCAAAGAGGAAAAAGACAGATGACTGGAAGACGGAGTACATGACAGGAGATAACTATCACTTTTGCAACACAAGAATTCGTTCTACACTACTTGGTGCACATGGGTCATAATCCGTTTTAACCATTGATTGACCAAGCGACTCGTGCGACCTATGCGACCCTAAGTTGGCATTAATTAGTTTGACATTGTAAATGTATTATTTTGATTGGTTTTGTCATTTAATCCTGATAAATCCATAATTTCGTCGACTTCGCATCTATTGATCCATATATGTGACCAAACGATTCATGCGACCTATGCGACACTCAGTTGGCAATAATTACTTTGATTTTGTAAATGTATTGTTTTAATTGGTTTTTGTCCTTTTATCACTATAAATCCATAAATTCTTTGAGTTCGCATCTATTGATCCATATATGCGACCAAGCGACCCATAGATTTCTTTTTTAAAATTCCGTTTTCAATATATTTGATTTGTATATGTCTAATTTAGAATGAATATAGATAATAATATCAATACTATCGACATTTAAACAAAATATTAAATGTATTTTTTGAAATTTTCACAAACTCATCCGACGGGTTCTTAAAACACTACTATCACTTTTGAACCACATGCATTCCTTCTACACAACTTGAAAAACATGGTTCATATTCTGTTTTAAACATTGATTGACGTTGTAAATGTATTTTTTTGATTGGTTTTATCATTTAATATTTATAGATCCATAATTCGTTGAGTTCGCATATGTTGATCCATATATGAGACCAAGCGAATCATGCGACCCTCAGTTGGCATTAATTAGCGATCATCTCGTTTCTATACACGATTCTCGCATGATTTTAGATATGTTTATGACGATAGTTGAGATGTTTACATGTGATTTTGTATCCGTCTTACTTGTTTTTCTTGTTTTCATGTTCTTATAGGTTTTGTGCGTATTTGGTTCGTTTCGGAACTAAAGAACATACACGAGACAAAGTACTAGCATTAGAGATTATAACGGAGCAAACAGGACAAGAAACGGGCAAGGAATACAACTTGACATGAGGAGATAAGCCCCCCCCCCCACGAGGTGTCTTCCTTAGCCCGCACAAGGTGGTGTTCCGGACATTGTTGCTCGAGTAGTGGTAGCCCTTAGCACGTGCGGGTCATGGAGAAAATGAGGAGCCCGCACGGGGTGCCTCCCTAGCCCGTGCAGGGCATGCCTATAACAACTCTCCTAGAATGTTTCCAACGGGGAATTTTGATGCGTTCTCAAAGTTAAATAAATAACCTAAACTACCCGCAAGTGCACGTCACATGTGTAGTACTTCAGGTGTCGATCCCACAGAGACTACGCAACACAACCTAAACTCTAACTATGAATCAAACTTGCTAACGAATGAAATATGGTTTGAAGAATGAAATACTAAAAGAAAATAAACAAACTAGTTCTTTTGAATGAGACAAACGTTCTAGGAAACCGGTTTCACCACAAGACTACCGAAACCAACAATCAACCTATCTATCATGCAATCCCAGTCAAGTTATCTAAGACAGACGATCCTAATATGATATCTACCCTCTCTCAAGACATAGACACGTGATCTAGTCAAGTTTTCCCCTACTTTTGTGGCTGACACCTTGAACTAAACCCATAAGATCTGTGATTCATCCCCCTCAACCGCAACCGCTGCTACCCTACTTTCGTGGCTTAACCTCGGTTGTTCTAAACCTGATTTTCTAGGACTAGAATTCTCCTTTCGGTCCTTCTCCTAACCCCTAACACATGCATTTACTTGGCCTTCATAAACACAAGTCATTTAAACATTCAGATAAAGAATAGATAAACGAAAACGGGAAGATGCATTCAAAGATAAATCAAAAGTTGTTCCGGGATAGCCATGGGCTAATCCCTTCTCCTAGAACAAACAAAATACTCGCTCATGCGTCCGTAAACAAACATAAACAAAATATAAAGTCAAAGGAACATGAAAACCAAACGAAACAGAAGTGTTGGGTTGATCTCCAATGCTCCTCGTAAGTCTCCTTCGCAAGAACATTCTCCCTCTATCCCTCGATCAAGAACTGAATACTGAATGAATGAGCTCGACCTCTCACTCCTCTCCTCTTATTTCCTTCCTCATTTCTTTCCTTTTCTCCCTCTCTTTCCTTCTGGACGTTCAGTTCTTCCCTATGTTGCAGCAGCCACCGATTGTTGTCTTTTCATAAGTTTCCATTATTGAATAAGTTGGGTGACGTTTCCATTAGTTCCTCTAGCGAAATATCACTTATTCCTCTTCTCTAAGGCCGTTTTCCTTATTGTATAAGACCCCAAAAAACTCCCATTTGTTTTAAGTCAAATTAACTTATTTGGAGTTGCAGGTGACGGTCGCGACCCGTGCGGGCAGGGTAAGTGACCCGCTCGGGTACGGCGCGGAAGATCGCGCAAGAACGCGATGAAAAGGAGGCTGCCCGCTCGGGCTCAAGGGGTGCCCGCTTGGGTAGAAGGCCTGCCCGCTCGGGCTCATGTGCTGCCCGCTCGGGCTCATGCCCTGGGCGGGGTATTTCTCGCCCGACTCGTGCTCAATTTGCTACCCAAAATCGCCGTAACAAATGCCCGCTCGGGCTAGGGAGTTACCTGCGCGGGTAGTGACTATTCCATGCCGATTCTCGTCCCGTTTGTCCCGTGATGATCCTCGATATTGGTACTTTGTTTCGTGCACGTCCTTTAGCTCCGAAATGAATCTAATACGCATAAAAACCTGTAAGAACATGAAAACACGAAAACAAGTAAAACGGATACGGAATCATACGTAAAGTATCACATATATATCATAAACATCTCTAAAATCGTGCAAGAAATATGTATGAAAACGATATGATCAAATTTGTATAAAAAGGACCCAAAATTCAGTTCACAAGAACGCAAACACAGAGGAGAACCCTAGGAGGGTACATAGCATCCATCCATCCATTCAAGAGCCCTTTTTAACGGGAGACACAACAAGGACTCGGAGATTGATTAGGGATTAGGAGAAGGACTGAAAAGTGAATTCTAGTCCTAGAAAGTTAGGCTTAGAACAACTGAGACTAGGTCATGAAAGTAGGGTAGTAACGGTTGAGGGTTGTATCGAGGGAATCATGAATCGTAATGGGGTTTAGTTGGGGTGTCAGCCACGAAAGTAGGGGATGACTCAATCTAGCCACGTTCCTATGCCTTGAGAGAGGGTAGGTTCCACATTAGCATCGTCCGCCTTAGATATCTTGATAGAGAATGCACGATTAGATAGATTGGAGATAGGTCTCGGAAGCTATGCGGTGAAACCGGTTTCCTAAGGCGTTTGTCTCTTTGTTTAGAACTCACTTATCCATTGCATCATCATCATATTTGCATTTCATCATCCTCATTCTTTCGCAGCAAGCTTTGGGTTTATTTTTGATTCTTAGATCGTGTTACATTAGTCCTCGTGGGATCGACATCTTGACTACTACACACGTGCCATGTACTTGCGGTTAGTCTTAGGTTAACTTGTTAACTTGACACACATCAAGTTTTTCACGTCGTTTCCGGGGACTAATTGTCAACACGTTTACGAATTCAGATTTAGAATCATACTTTTTTTGTTTTTCTTTTGTTTTTCTTTTCTTTTCGTTTCTTTTTACTAATTCTTTTTACTTGTCCTTCGTAGGTGCATGACCCGATCTCAAGGTAATTTGTATTTGCATCGAATCGACCCCGAGATTGAGAGAACAATAAATAAGCGAAAGATGGGCAAGGGAGAAGAACGAGTAGACACGAACAATCCACGAGCGATGAACAAGCAAAATGATGTATTGGATGGTCACGGACAGCTGCAATTACCCGTGGGTAATGTGGTGCAATTACAACAATAGCAGGCTCCTCCACCACGTCGTCTCTGTGATTACGTGGTGCCGAACATGAGCAATGTCCAAACAGCAATAACGACGCCCGCTTTTGCAAGGGAGCAATTCGAGATCAAGTCCACGATGATCAACATGTTATACCAAAAATAGTTTATGCATGAAGACCCTCATCAGCATCTACGAGACTTCCTAGAGCTATCAAGCACATTCAAAATTCATGGAGTCTTGGAAGATGCTATTTTGCTGCGTTTCTTTCCCTTCTTCATTGGGGGACGAGCGAAGGCGTGGCTACAATCTCTTCCCGCTGGTTCTATCACTTCATGGGACCAGATTTGCACGACATTCCTATCACGGTTCTTCCCTTCGAGCAAGACAATTCAAATGCAAGGAGAAATCACTATGTTTAGAAGCCGAGAGGGAGAGACGTTATTTGAGGCATGGGAAAGATTCAAGGACCTTTTACAAATGTGTCCTCATCACGGTCTAGAGCAGCGGTACGTGATTCAAACATTCTACAATGGGATCAGGTATGAACATAGAACGACATTAGACAACGTTGCTCAAGGATCATTCATGGACTTAATCGTAGAACAGGTTTTTGAGATTATCGAAAATCTTGCCATGGACCACACCATGTGGTCTCAACCAAGAAATATGCCGAACAAGACACAAGGTCTTTACGAAGTGGATCAAAGAAGCGCGATGGGCAATGCGGTGAATGCCATCTATTGTGCAAATTATGGAGAGACGGATCATATGGCTTACCAATGCACAATGCAAGAAGGCATGTAGCAAGTGAGCTACGCCCAACAGCAAGGCAATACGCAATTCGGGAACACATACAACCCGAATTTGAGGAACCACCCGAATCTCTCGTATCGCACGAACCAACCGGTGAAATTTTCGGGTTTTCAGCAAAGGCAGCAGCCATATCAGCAACCGTAACCACTCCAGCAAGCTCCTCAACCTCGTCAAGCTCCTTCGTCAAGTGTTGAGGCGGTGATGCTTGAGTTCATCAAGGAACAAAGGCAGCAACAATCGACTCAAGCGAAATTCAACGAGGAAATGGGGACTGCGATTAATGAGCTGAAAAATCAAATGGACTCCTTGAGAACACATGTGAAGATGCTAGAAAACTCCATTGCGCAGCAGGCTGCATCATCCTCTCAGAATCCCGAAATGCTACCTAGAAAGCCGGATCTTAACCCAAGAGAGCATGTAAACACCATCACGTTGTGCAGCGAGGATACGATCGAGAATTTGTCCTCAATAGCGCAAGAGAACGTTGCTGGACATTCGTGAATAAAAGAGAGGGCCGAATTGCAATCATGGAAGGGTACGAGCCTGATTTATAGAAGCCATATGTTGCTCCACCGGCATACGAGCCTCGTGTACCATTTCCTGGACGCTTGGTGAGTACCAAGAATCGAGAGAGTGTGACCAAATTCTTCCATTACCTCAAGCAGCTCGATATTAACATGCCATTCGTTGAAGCGCTCCAAAAGATGCCTAAGCGAGAAAATTACATTAAAGAGGTTCTTTCCAAGGGGAAGCGCATCAAAGAGAGTGAGACAGTAGCACTCACCGAGGAATGTAGCGCCATTCTCCAAAACAAGTTGCCACAGAAGTTGAAGGACCCTAGAAGCTTCTCCATCCATGCACCATAGGAGATATTGACATCGACAAAGCTTTGTGCGATTTGGGAGCAAGTGTGAGCATGATGCCACATTCGGTTTATAAGCGGGTGAACTTCGTAAATCTCAAACCTACGAAGATGTGTCTACGGCTAGCTGATCGTTCAGTAAGGTATCCGGTGGGAATTGTCGAAAACATTCCCATTGATTTTGTTGTACTCAATATCGAGGAAGATGCTAACACACCTATAATTCTTAGAAGACCATTCTTAGCTACCGTAGGTGCGAAAATAGATGTAAAACAAGGGAAGCTCTCTCTACGTGTTGGTGATGAGATAATTGAATTCCATTTGTCCAGTCCCAAGGAGTTATGCCATTGAGTTGATGTGCTAGACAAGTCGGCGAATGACACGTTTAATTGGGTAAGTACTTTCGATCATTTTGAGAGAGAGTTAATGCAAGTTTACAATGCTGCAGGACATACCAATGAAGGGGCCAAGGTCTACACGAAATTCGTAAGTGAAATTGAGGCACTGCAAGACGCTCCTCATGAGAAGACGCCGCACGAAATGCTGACTGATTTTGCATTAGAAAAGGCTTATAAGCTGTAGCTTGAACTTCTTCCTTCCTCTATTCGTCATGAGACGCGAAAGCCACCAATTCGTCTCAAGAAGCGTAGGAGAGTAAGCCCTTCAACATGTGTGCGCTGGATACCTAAGGAGGACAGCCGCGAACCCTCAATCTACGATGAAAGAAGGCTGCACCAATGTTTGGAAGAGAAAGGAGCAGCGAAGGCAATGCGCAATGAGAAAGGCAACCGAGCTGAAAAATGGGACGATAAAAAGACCATACCTCATGACTTTCGGCCAGGTGATATTGTTGTACTTTGTGATTCTCGTTTTAATTCATTCCGAGCAGATTACATTCCCATTGTGATGGTCCATTTCAGGTACGAGAAGCCTTCATAAATGGAGAGTTAGAACTATGGAGTGATTCGAGCGGGACATTCAAGGCAAATGGGCAGCGTTTAAAGTTATATCAAGCCTCTCCATCAATCGAAAGTGGAAACACCATCTCCCTATTTGATCCACCTATCGCGCACACATGAAGCATGGAGACGTCAAGCTTAACAACGGTAAAAAAGCACTTTTTGGGATGCAACCCAACATTTTGTTTTTCTTTTGATTCGTATTTCGGACTTGGTTTATTTTGAAAAAAAAAAACATAAAATCTAAAAAAAAGAAGAACACCTTCAACCGTGACTTCACCTTCCTATCCTCCATCAGAGCTGCACGTCGAGAAAACTGTTCAATTCAAGTCTGGGGGGAGTAGCTCACGTTTGTCAGGCGATCTCGTTTCATTTTCCTTTGTTTTGTAGTTCTTAGATTAGGTTAGTTTTTGTTTTTTAGTTAGAGTAGTCCCAAGCACTTGTCCGGTGCCACGTTTTGAGATGAACCTTGAACCTAGGATGCTTAAGAAGTTGGCCTTTTCCGTGATATCTTGCATGTTAGAGCTTATTAGATGGTTGAGGAACGAGTGGGTCGTAAGTCTTTGGGAATCCTAGTGTTACTTATGAGAAGTGATAACACTGAAAGTGTATCAATTTTAGGATAGATTTTAGTGTCATTTTCGCATATATTCTATATATAGATTTACATATCCGATATGATTTTGAGTTTCATCACCCGTTTTGATGGTTTTCAGGTTTTTAGGCGACAAGGCCTAAATGAGCTTTAAAAGACGGATTTCTGATCAAAACCTCGTATTTTGAAGATATATCCACTCAAGGAAACAAGGGTGCCCGATCGGGCACCATAGACCACCCGCTCGGGTAAAACCTACGGGGTTTTATCCGTATACCTTGCACGACCCGGGCACGAAGGCAACAAGATTGGGTAGCCTTACCCGATCGGGCGCAAGACGTATTCCCGCTCGGGCGTTAATTCATCCCAAATGCCCCGAGAGTTTGCACGACTCGGGCGGCTTAACCACGCGATCGGGTGCTGGATACCCGATTGGGCACTATGAAGGAACACAACCAGGCGCGCCTATGCACGACCGGGCGACAGTGGTGCCCGAGCGGGCCGTGTATTTCGCAACAACCTAGATCTAACATTCAAACGACCGAATTTAAGGAATAGAACAGATCCAGAGCAAAGGGGGGCGACGTACAAGGAAAGGAAAGGCTGGGAAAACATCTGGAAAGGCTCGGG
Source organism: Gynandropsis gynandra (assembly GCA_036759665.1). Taxonomy (NCBI): domain Eukaryota; kingdom Viridiplantae; phylum Streptophyta; class Magnoliopsida; order Brassicales; family Cleomaceae; genus Gynandropsis; species Gynandropsis gynandra. Next base: position 10,296,098 of record CM071870.1, read on the forward strand.
AGATGTTGGAGAAGAGGAGAAGCATCAATCCTTGCACCGGTAACACGATAGGGAAGGTCGAGGCAGCGAATTTCCTAGAGCCTATCATGGCGTTGGAGAAGAGGAGAAGCATCAATCCTTGCACCGGTAACACGATAGGGAAGGTCGAGGCATCGAATTTCCTAGAGTCTATCATGTATGGGGTTATGTTATCTTCATCTTTTGTTTTTTCCATGAGTGAGTAGAGTCCTAACTACGGGTAGGGATATCGGATTGTAATGGATGAACAATGATTTGCGTTAATGCTTAGATTTATTGATTTATTCTTGATTATCGGTTCTACGATTAGCATTATCACTCTTACGCTAGTGCTGTCCGCTCAGCAACATAGGATTTCAGACTTTGCTGGAAGGTTAAAGAATGAATTCGGACCTGTTAAGTAGTAGATTAAATTCGGCTAATGAGAATCTGACCGGTCGGTTAGTCGTCTTAGGAATAATGATTGTGGTCGTAAAGCTGCCATGGTACGGGTTAATCACTGCTTGAAGGTAGGGTTGCACGTACTCATGGTTAGGAGGTTTAGGCTCGGAAGAATCACTCCTCACCTTAGGGCATGAATTTCCCGTTGTCAAGATAAATCGATAGATCTATGATCCTTAGTTGTTTCATTCATACGATTACCGGTATCTCGACACCCGTAGTGTTCGTCATATCCGAGTTCATCTCCAACCTAGTATCGTTGTCACCAATTAGGTTAGTTTTAGATATTTAGGACCATATCCCCTTCTATCCTTATTCGTCTTAGTTTAGTTCCATTCTTAGTTTTTGGCTGCTTTAGTCCCCAGAGATCGACCCTGGTACTACACGATCCGTATACTTGCGGTGAAGTGGTCTAGGA
>CM071870.1:10303318-10357107 GCA_036759665.1 Gynandropsis gynandra
AGATCGGGTAGCCTTACCCGATCGGGCGCAAGACGTATACCCGCTCGGGCATTAATTCATCCCAAATGCCCCGAGAGTTTGCACGACTCGGGCCGCTCAACCACGCGATCGGGTGCTGGAAACTCGATCGGGCACTATGAAGGAACACGACCGGGCGCGCCTATGCACGACCGGGCGACACTGTTGCCTGAGCGGGCCGTGTATTTCGCAACAACCTAGATCTAACATTCAAACGACCGAATTTAAGGAACAGAACAGATCCAGAGCAAAGGGGGGCGACGTACAGGGCAAGGAAAGGCTGGGGAAACATCTGGAAAGGCTCGGGAGATGTTGGAGAAGAGGAGAAGCATCAATCCTTGCACCGGTAACACGATAGGGAAGGTCGAGGCATCGAATTTCTTAGAGTCTATCATGTATAGGGTTATGTTATCTTCGTCTTTTGTTTTCTCCATGAGTGACTAGAATTCCAACTACGGGTAGGGATATCGGATTGTATTGGATGAACAATGATTTGCGTACTCATGGTTAGGAGGTTTAGGCTCGGAAGAATCACTCCTCACCTTAGGGCATGAATTTCCCGTTGTCAAGATGAATTGATAGATCTATGATCCTTAGTTGTTTCATTCATACGATTACCGGTATCTCGACACCCGTAGTGTTCGTCATATCCGAGTTCATCTCCAACCTAGTATCGTTGTCACCAATTAGGTTAGTTTTAGATATTTAGGACCATATCCCCTTCTATCCTTATTCGTCTTAGTTTAGTTCCATTCTTAGTTTTTGGCTGCTTTAGTCCCCAGAGATCGACCCTGGTACTACACGATCCGTATACTTGCGGTGAAGGGGTCTAGGATAATTTATAACTCGTGTTTCCACACATCAAGAAGTTTAGATGAGTTTGCTAAGTTAGTTTCTTGTTCATTCTCTCTATCCAAGTGATTATACTTCATATTGACGATGCTTTATTTCTTTTTCACGAGGATGATTTGATCGCATGAATTGAGCTTGTTTGGTAGAAAATAAGAGCGCACACTAACACTCCGGTATCGTTAGAAGTAATGCCTCAAAGCATGATCTAAAATCGATATGAGTGCATCGACCTTGATACATTTTCGATGGTTCGGGTCTAATTGGTGGGTTAGCGATCATCTTTTTACGTCCTAAGAGCAAGGCGCATAAAAACGCCATCTACTCTGCTGCACTCTTCAACAAGGTGCAAGAGTATACAGTCATCGGTATCTTGGGTCTAAGTAGAAGTTGAATCCCTTCAAAACCGACGTCCTAGAAGCCTAGTGTGTTCGCAAAATCAGAATAAAGAAAAAAAAAATGGAATGAAAGAATAAAGAAGCTCGAGAAAAAACAATTATCCTCTTTGATTATGTGATTAGCATTTGTTTGAAGTCTCGTTTGGTAGAGAGAGTTTTGGTTTCTCACTTACCTCGTCTTTGATTTACTTTCTTATAGGTAGCCATGGTGAACCTAAGATGAAGACTGAAAATTTTAGACAAAAATTTGCTCTAACTTGTTTGGTTGATCGATTATGTTTGCTTTAGCGATATTTCTAAGGAAAAGGGAATTCTCACATTTTATATCTCCCACGTGTTCCACGTTTACATTTGCTTAGGGACAAGCAAACATTCAAGTTTGGGGGATTTTGATCATCTTGTTTCTATACACGATTCTCGCATGATTTTAGATATGTTTATGACGATAGTTGCGATGTTTACGTGTGATTTTGTATCCGTTTTACTTTTTTTCGTGTTTTCATGTTCTTATAGGTTTTATGCGTATTTGGTTTGTTTCGGAGCTAAAGAACATACACGAGACAAAGTACGAGCATAAGAGATTATAACGGAGCAAACGGGACGAGAAACGGGCAAGGAATGCAACTTGACATGAGGAGATAAGGCCCCCCACGGGGTTTCTTCCTTAGCCTGCGGAGGGTGGTGTTTCAGAAATTGTTGCCCGGGTCGTGCTATCTGAATTCCATCCAAAATCACACGTAAAATGAGAAGCCCGCGCGGGGTGCCTCCCTAGCCCGTGCAGGGCATGCCTATAACAACTTTTCTAGAATGTTTCCAACGGGGAATTTTTATAAAAATGGACCCCAAATTGAGTTCAGAAGAAAGCAAACACAGAGGAGAACCCTAGGAGGGTACATGCATCCATCCATCTATCGATTCAAGAGCCCTCTTTAACGGGAGACACAACAAGGAGTCGGAGATTTATATGTGATCATCGCTCGTTTGATATCTCTATACTCTTTTATCTACTGTTTTGTTTGTGATGTTTACACTCATGAGCGAGTAGTGGATTTTTTCTAGGAGAAGGGATTAGCCCATGGCTATCCCGAAACCGTCTTTAATACGTTTATGAATGCATTTCCCTGTTTTGTGATATCTATTTGTCTAAGCACTTACTGTCTTGTGTTTATGGTGCCCACGTATATGCATGTGTTAGGAATTAGGAGAAGGACTGAAAAGTGAATTCTATTCCTAGAAAGTTAGGCTTAGAACAACCGAGACTAAGTCACAAAAGTAGGGTAGTAACGGTTGAGGGTTGTATCGGGGGAATCATGAATCGTAATGAGGCTTAGTTGGGGTGTCAACCACGAAAGTAGGGGATGAATCAATCTAGCCACTTTCCTATGCCTTGAGAGAGGGTAGGTTCTACATTAGGATCGTCCGCCTTAGATATCTTGATAGGGAATGCACGATTAGACAGATCGGAGATAGGTTTCGGAAGCTATGCGGTGAAACCGGTTTCCTAGGGAGTTTGTCTCTTTGTTTAGAACTCACTTATCCATTGCATCATCATTATATTTACATTTTATCATCCTGATTCTTTCGCAGCAACCTTTGGTTTTATTTTTGATTCTTAGACCGTGTTACATTAGTCCTCGTGGGATCGAAATTATTAACCTAAAATTTTTGAATTTTTAAGTTTTATTTAAAAAACACAAATTTATCAAATGAATCATATCCATACACAAACACTAGTAACTCTTGGTAAACTTCATTTAGTGTTTACGATGTAGAATTATTTTTTAAGAAAGTTTTACCCGATTTCAAAATAAACTCCGAATTTCACCCGATGTCAATAAGAATTTAACCACGATTTCAACCCGAAATCCAAATTCAACAAAAAAACAACCCGAATTTCAACCTAATTTTCATCGAAAATTCAAATTCCACCTAATTTTAGAAAGAATTTCAGTCCAATTTCAATTTTAGTAAGAAATCCAAATTCGAACCAATTTCAACTAGAATTTCGATTTAAACCCAATTTTAACCTCATTTCAAACGAAAATCAGAATTTCACCCAATTTAAACAAGAATTTCAACCCAATTTCAACCTGAAATATGAATTCAACCCAATTTCAACCTGAAATATGAATTTAAACCAATTTCAACCAAAAGTTCAAATTCTACCAAACTTTAGTAAGTATTTCAATAACATTTCAACCCGAAATCCAAATTCAATCGGATTTTTGGTTGAAATCGGGTTGAAATTAGGTTGAAATTAGGTTAATTCAAATTTAGAGTTGAACTCGATTCGAATTTGGATTTTTTGTTGAAATGCTCACTAAAATTTGATGGAATTCAGATATTCGTTTGAAATTAGATAGAAATTGGATTTTAAGTTGAAATTAGGTTGAAATTCTTGTTCAAATTGGCTGAAATTTGGATTTTTTTTGTTGCAGTTGTCTTGAAATTGAGTTGAATTCAGATTTCGAGTTGAAATTTGTTCAAGTTTGGATTTTTTAATTCGGATTCGGATTGAAATCGGGTTGAAATTGGGTTTACCAAAAAGTTAGTGTTTGTGTATGGATATAAATAATTTGATAAATTTGTATTTTTTTAGACAATACTTAAAAATTTAAAGAGTTAAAATATGATTTAGTGTTTTTGTTTGTGTATGGACATGATTAATTTGTTAAGTTTGTTTTTTAGACAAGATTTAAAAATTCATAATTTTTAGGTTCAAAGTAATAATTATGTTTTATAGGTAAAACAAAAAAAAATGGTATTTTCTACACTATATTCCTAAAGTTAGTGTTTTTAAGGCAAAAAAAAAATAAGTTGGGTATTTTTAGGTTGAAGATAATAATTCATGTTTTATAGACTAAAATAAAATAGTTTGATATTTTTTATGCTATATTCCCTATCAATAATATCGATATTTGAACAAAATGTTAAATGTATTTTTTGAAATTTTTTCAAACTCATCCGACGGGTTCTTAAAACATTACTATTACTTTTGAAAAACAGACATTCATTCTACACAACTTGGGATACATGGGTCATAATCTGTTTTAACCATTGATTGACGTTGTAAATGTATTATTTTGATTGATCTTGTCATTTAATCCTTATAAATCCATAAATTCGTCGAGTTCACACCTGTTGATCCACATATGCGACCACGCGACCCATGCGACCCTCAGTTGGCATTAATTAATTTGACGTTGTAAATGTATTGTTTTGATTGGTGTTTGTCATTTTATCATTATAAATCCATAAATTCATCGAGCTCGCATCTATTGATCCATATATGCAACCAAGCAACCCATGCGACCAATGTGTTTTTTTTAAAATGTCATTATCAATATATTTGAGTTGTATATGTCTAATTTAGAATCAATATAGACAATAATATCAATAATATCGACATTTGAACAAAATATTAAATGTATTTTTTGAAATATTCTCAAACTCATCCGACGGGTTCTTAAAACACTACTATCACTTTTGAAACACAAACATTCGTTCTACAAAACTTGGAACACATGGTTCCTAATCTGTTTTAAACATTGATTGAAGTTGTAAATTTATTATTTTGATTATTTTTTGTCATTTAATCCTTATAAATCCATAAATTCGTCTAGTTCGCCTCTATTGATCCATATATGTGACCAACCAACCCATGCGACCCTCAGTTGGAATTAGTTAGTTGAAAGTTTAAAATGTATAGTTTTGATTGGTTTTTGTTCTTTTTTCATTAAAAATACATAAATTCGTCGAGTTCGCATCTATTGATCCATATATGCGACCAAGCGACCCATGCATTTATTTTTTAAAATGTTATTATCAATTTATTTGAGTTGTATATATCTAATTTAGAATAAATGTAAACAATAATATCAATAATATCGACATTTGAACAAAATTTAAATGTATTTTTTGAAATTTTCTCAAACTCATTCGACGAGTTCTTAAAACGCTACTGTTACTTTTGAAACACAACATTCGTTCTACACAACTTGGGGCACATGGGTCATAATCTATTTGGACCATTGATTGACGTTGTAAATGTATTATTTTGATTGGGTTTTTTCATTTAATCCTTATAAATCAATAAATTCGTTGAGTTCGCATCTATTGATCCATATATGCGACTAAGCGACCCATGCGACCTATGCAGCCCGAGTTGGCATTAATTAGTTTGACGTTGTGAATGTATTGTTTTGATCGGCTTTTTTCATTTTGTCATTATAAATCCATAAATTTGTCGACCACCAAGCGACCCCTGCAATGCTGTAAATTTATTTTCACCATGCGACCCATGCGAATTACGACGCTATATTTTCACCAAAGTTCCCGCTGAAATTTTCACCAAAATTTGAAAAAACATAACCGTGTGGTCATGTCTTTTCGAATTTGATCTGACGTCAATTCGATGTCAGGGTCATGTCTTTCGAATTCTAGCCATTTTCTTTTTTCGCATAACGACACACACACACACACTCTCTCTCACTCTCATCATCTTTCACCCATCCTTTTTCGAAAAACGACACACTCTCTCTCTAACTCTCATCATCTTCGACCCATTTTTTCGAAAATGCCACTTTTCACTCATTTCATCCAATTCATTCTTCCGAGCTATCTGGAGAACTACCTTGTAATCTCCTTTTTGTCTCTCTGTCGGTATATTACATGTAGAGAATGTACAGATTTGACTTTGTTTTTCGTTTTTTGTTATAGGACATTCCGAAGATCTTCTTCAATGAGCATATTTACGGGAAAACGAGGGAAACCAACATGACAACGCTTAAATCGAATGTGTCTAACAAAACATGGGAAGTCAAGTTGGATGCTCTAACTTCACCAATGGATGGAAAAATTTCTCCAACGACCATGAATTTTGTATTGGGGATTTTGAAGTTTTCTATGACGAAGGTGACATGGTTTTTCACGTCACTGAGACCTCAGCTACTCAGAGGATTTTCACAGTACCAATCACACGTTCAAATCTAGCCGTAGATGCATTGGTAAGTAACCTCAAACCGATTCATCATATATCACTTCGGTTATTTATTCAATTTTTGTTCATTTTTACTAATGGAACTTGGGTGATGTCGCAGACACTTCCGATAGGGTTTGCAAGGTCGAGCGGTCGTTCCAGTAGATGATGTAAGATACCGTTGATAATCGATTTTAGAAGTGCGTGGTCGATATATTTAAGGCCTTTGAGTCATGGTGGCGCTAGCATTAGAGGGGCTGGAGAAAGTTTTGTCACGAAAATAGACTAAACGAGGGTTGTTCCCTCAAAGTCAAATTGGTCTCCAATGGAGCAACACATGTGCTTCGTTTTGTCCCTCAACCAGAGCTTAACAACAACATAGTTTGATTTCGGTTATATGTTGATTGCTTTGAACCTCCTTTGAACAACAACATTCCCTTGAACTTGGACTTCATTCTTGTATTTGGTTGGTTTTTTACTATTATTCTGGAGTTAGTATTATTGTTGGTATCGTTGTTTTTGTGGATTTATTATTATTATAACAAGAGTTGTAGAGGTACAAAGGTCGCAGGGGTCCAAGGGTATTATAACAAGAGTTGCGGCAAGTATCCACAATCTTCTCGAATGTGTAAAGCCTTCATAAAATTCCAAGTCATCAACCATGTCAATGAGATCATGGCTGATAAAGTTGTCTGATGAAGGCTTGTGATCCATAACTTGCACCAACAACATCAAAGTTTCCAACCTCGTTCGGTCGTCAGAACTCTTCGCCTTCATAAACTTTTCACTTACTTGTGCGGTGGTCACCTTTCCACGACCGAAATTCTTTAGCCTGAGTGTATCACCCCTTTTGGACTCCCATCCTTTGGGATATGGTCCGCATTTTAATCCGAAAATTAGTGCATGCTCCACTATAGAGTACTAGATGGGAACACCATTTAAGATGAACCACAACTCCTTCTTGTCCCGTACAATCATGGAGTGATTTAATAGGAAAAACATTTGAACCTTCGTTAATGTGGACTCGTATTGGAAATGGAATAAATGCCTAAACTGCGACTCCTTCTCGAAGTAATGCAACTCATATTCATCTAAGATTCCTCTCAGCTTCTTTATTGTCTCTTGAGGATAACACTTGGTGGTGATCTTTGGCATTATGTCCATGTGCTTGAATTCATACACAAACTTTGGCTTTGACGGATCCTGCAAAATGACCAATTAAGAATACATTTGACTTCTACCGACTCAAGCGACCCATGCGACTCAAGCAACCCTTGCGACTCAATTGACCCATGTGACTCAATGAAACTCAAGCGACCATTGTGATCATTGAGACCCAATGAGTTGCTTGGGTCGAAGATGGTCATGCAACACCTGCGACCCTTGCGACTCAATGAGACTCGATCAAACCTTGCGACTAAACCGCCTCACTGAGATTTAACCGACTCGCTAAGACTCAAGCGACTCACTGACACTCACACTCATTTCAATCAACAAAGAATTTTACGACTCAACAACCTATAAAATCCTAGAAATCAATATACTTACACTTACTGACGCCATTGAAGATTGACTTGTGCTCTCTTCTTCACTACTGATTTTAGCCATTTCTTTCTCAAGTCAAAATTTCCTTGGTCTCAACTTGAATTTTTCTTCTTGCCAACTTCAAATCGATCCCTCTCAAATTTGAAATCCCTTCGTATTTCTTGATTTCAACTTTGAAACGATTTTTCACGTCAAAAAACTGCCAGAACATGTGTTTTTTCACGGAAAAAATTAAGGGCAATTTTTTCTTTTCTTCAGTTATGTTTATATTTAATAAATACTTTAATGAGAGTAGAGGTGAAGTACTTCAGCCCTACGAGGGTATCTTTGATATTATGCCTGTCAAATAAGGCACTCTTGGAATGATAAGACCTAAACAAAAATCAATTTTCTTTTATAAACCGATATATATATATATATGTAATTGTTTACATATCCCAGTTTTACATATTTCGTTATATTTCATATGTTTCATATTTGACTATCAAAATTTTTTATTTTATTGATTACTATTAGGAGATGGAAAATGATGATTTTATTGCTATTGATTCAAAATACATATGTCTTGTGTATTTATCATACATAAAATATTCAAGATCTTTAATTAATCAATTAACTAATAACTAATTAACTAATCAAAAGAAGAAGAACATAAAAGAATGAAAGAAAAATAATTTATCAAAATGATATTAATACTCCCCCTCAAGATGAGGAGTATAATTGAGATAATCCCATCTTGGAGAGTAAATCTTGAAATTGTGTGGAAGATAATGGTTTTGTTAGAATTTCCATGATTTTATTGTTTTTTTCACATGAAATGTTTTGAGAAACTCCGATTTTAGCTTTTCACGAACAACGTGACACTCTATCTCAATATATTTTGTCCTTTCATGGACGACGAGATTACTGGCGATGTGAAGAGCTGTTGTATTATCACAAAACCTAAGAGAAAACATATAAATAGAAATATGTAATTAACATAAAATTAAATTTAACCAAATTAATTCACAAATTGCATTAGCTATGGCATGATATTCTGTCTCGACACTATTCCTTGAAATTGTAGCTTGTTTCTTTGATTTACATGATATTAGAGATTGTCCAAAGAAAACACAATATACTTTTATTGATCTACGAGAATCAACACAAGAAGCCCAATCAGTATAAAAAAAGCTTTGAGTTTGAAATCATTTTTAATGGAATAAAATAGACGTTTTCCGAGATTATTTTTTAAATATTGAAGAATTCTGTGTGAAGCGAATAAATGTAAAGAAATAGGTGCAGACATATATTGATTTAATTTGTTAATAGCCAAAGAAATGTCTGGTCTTGTAATAGTCAAATAGATTAATTTTCTATAATAAGACGGATTACTTAATAAATCACAATTAGATTGCGAAAATTTTGAGTTTAGCTCCATTCGAATTATTAGTGGCTTACAACCTAACATTTTAAATTCTTCAAGGAGTTCTAATGTAAAGTTACGTTGAATTATAAAAATTATGAGTTTAGAACGAGTATTTCAAGACCAAAAAAATATTTTACCTTATCTAGATCTTTAATTGTGAAGACAGTGGACACGAGACGTTTGATTGAATCAACAACAGATGGTGCATTGCTAAAGATCAAGATATGATATACGTATACTAATAATGCAACAAAATGATCAAATGAGGATAATAAGAATAATGAATGGTCACAAGATGATTTAACAAAACCAGATCTTAACAAAAGAGATGAAAAGTTTGTATGCCATTGACGAGATGCGTGTTTTAAACCGTATAAAAATTTATTTAAATGACAAACCGGAATTGGAGACAATATCTTCCCATGTTCAGGAACCTAACCTTGCGGTAATAACATATAAATTTCTTCATTCAAATCCCCATTTAAAAATGCATTTGAAACATCAAATTGATCATTTGTCCAATTAAGAGAAGCAACTAAACACAATAAAAGTCTAACAGTAATCATTTTTGCAACCGGACTAAAGATATCTATATAATATATACCTTCCTTTTGTTTAAAACCTTTAGCTACAAGAGTAGCTTTATATTTATCTAAACTACCATATTTATCTAAACTACCATTTGCATTAAATTTTATTCTATAAAGCCATTTACAAGCAATCACATTTTTGCTAGAAGGCATAGAACAAATGAACTACGTATCATTCTTAAGTAAAGCATCAACTTCCAAATTCATTGCAACAACCCATTCAACTGATTTACTAGCTTCTAAATATGTTTTAGGTTCTATAAAAGAAGAAATTTTCATTGAAAAAGATCTGTGTTCAATACTAAGTTTATCATAAGAAAAAAAATTAGAAATTGGATAAGGAGTTATATGATTATTCTTGTTAGATTTAATATTGTAACGGTGATAATCAGCTAATTAAGTAGGAGGTTTGGTTACTCGAATAGGCCTAGAATTAAAAGAACTATTAGAATTAGGTAAAGTTGTACGAGAAGGTAAATTAATAGAAGTGGAGGAAAGATTAGAGAATATGGTTGTAGTAAGATCTTTAATAGAAATTGGTAAAATAGAATTTAAAAAGAACTCATTGCATGGTTCAGAATATTTGTTGAATATGAAAGGAAATATATTTTCATGAAATACTATATTCCTAGATATTAAGATTCTATTACTAGTGAGATCTTGAATTTTGTATCCTTTATAACATGAGGGATAACCTAGAAAAACACCAGGAATTGCTCTTGCAGAAAATTTATGTCTATCCTTATCATGTGTTGAGACATAACATAAACGACCAAATACCTTAAGATGAGTACTTCATATGGGGATATGTTATTAAGAATTTTAGTTGGAATTCTGTTTATAAAAAATGCAGCTATGGAAACACAATCATTCCAATATACTAAAAGGATATTAGAGTTAAAATATAATGCCCTAGTGACATTAAGTAAGTGTTGGTGTTTTCTCTCAACAACAAAATTCTTTTCGTGAACTAAATGAACATGAAAAATAATGCATAATACCATGAGATGAAAATAGATTAGTGAATAATAATTCAGGAGCATTATCTATCCGAATAGATTTGATTATGTAATTAAATTGTATTTTTACTAATTTCAGCAAATTATAAAAAATTGTTTCAACCTCTGACTTAATTTTAAGAAAATAAACTTATGTTGTTCTTGAACAATCCTCGACTAGTGTTAGAAAATATCTATATCCATCAACAATTTTATGTTTAAAAGGACCCCATATATCTAAATGAACAAGTTCAAAAAGAGATGTAGATTTATTATTACTTGAAATATATGCAAGACATCTTTGTTTCGATTTTGAGCAGATAACACATTGAAAGTCTTTAGAAGAAGGAGAAACCTGGATAAAAGAAAAGTTTGATAAAACAGTGATCTTTACATTTGAAGGATGCCCAAACCATTAGTGCCATAAAGGAAGAGAGCTACTTACAGAAAACAATGAGTGAGAAATGTTGTCCAAGAGATAGAGATTATGACAAAGACTATCCTTCCCAATCATCAAGGTCTGAATAGAGTCATGTATAAGGCAAGAAGAAGCTATAGAAGTTAGATTTAAACCTAAATTAAGAGTAAGGGAACTGACACTAATAAGGTTAAATTTGAAATCAGGAATATAGAAAACATTGTATAAAGTGAGAATAGAAGACAATGAAAATATCCAACACGTGAGATAGGCAACAAAAGACATTTAGGTAGTGTCACAGATATATTATGAATTAGAGAAACATTAGAAAATAAGAAAAAATCATTACATACATGATTACTAGCACCTGTATCAATAACCCGAGAATTTGAATTCAAAATTATAATTTTTATTCAACAAAGAAGATAAGTAGAGAGAATAAGATAAATTACCAATGGATGGTGGTAAAAACAAAAGAGCAGAGCAAGTGTTGGCAGATGGCTGCTCAATAGTGTGAGAAGAAGATGATGAAACATCTTTTAAGTGGTGAATATAAGAAGCTACCTGATTAAGTTGTGCAAGTGTTAAAAGGCCATCGAATTGGTTTAGAATAATAGGAGTAGGAGTAGGAATTATAGGAGTAGGACATAGAGGAATGACATTAATCCTAGGTGTATATCCAAGTCTCGAAGGAGGACGAGATTTATGATTTGGATTTTTGTACCCTGAAGGAAAACCATGAAGACGATAGTATTTGGTAACCAGGTGTCTCATGAGTCCACAATGAGAACAAGTAGGTCGAGGTTTTTGGGATGAATTATAGTAACGAGGCTTACTATTAGGATATGTGGAAGAATTTGTGAAAATGGTCTGGAAACCGAGGGAATCAAGTGGAGGTAAAATACTTTTCTGTTACTTATCTTGGATAACTAGATTAAAGTCCTTAGATATGGGGGGAAGAGGATCCATCAACAAGATTTGGCGGCAAACTAGAGCATAAGAGTCATTGAGTCTCATGAGGAATTTAATAAGATACCTCTGTTCCTCCCTAGAACTAAATTGAGATGACAAATTGCAGCTACACTTCTGGCATGTACAAGCAGGTATATCTTCTAAACTCTATAATTCTTGCCAAAATGTAATCAATCTTGTATAATACGCATTGAGGTTAAGCAAACCTTGTCTCAAATTTTGTAGTTCCTTCTCTAATCCAAAAAATCTAGGTAGATTGTTCTTATTGAACCTTTCTCCTAGATTAGTCCAGATTTTGTAAGTTGTACGCATATGGACTATGTTGTTCACAATATCTTTGCAACATGAGTTGATAATCCAAGAACAAAGAATATCGTTGCATCTATTCCATATATCAAGCTCAAGATTATCAAAAGAAGGTTCGAAGATTTTACTCGAGATGGAACCACGTTTAATTCGTCCATTTAGAGCCATCATTATTAATCGTTTCCAGATAATATAATTTAGTTCGCTAGTAAACTTCCCTGACACCAAAAGTATGCAGCTGTTGTCATTGTTATGAAGATAAAACTAATTTCTGTATGGATTAGAAATGCTAGAAGATGATATTTTACATTCTTGATTTGTCGCCATGGTGTATCAGTCCACCGAATCAAAACCTGTCCATAATGATCAAAACTGAAACAATCAGAAACAAGGCAAACAATCGGAAACAAGAAGAGATGCAAAAGAAGCAAAATATGTTTATGTTTGCTGAAGACCGAGAAGAAAAACTACCGTCGTCGAAGTCCGAGAACATAAACTTCCACTGTCGAAGACTGAGAACAAAAACTCTCGCCGTCAAATATTGAGAATGAAAACTCCAGCCGAAGACTGAGAACAGAATCTGTCGCTAAAGACCGAGAACGAAATCTACCATGGAAGACCGTGAAGAAAACACCGAAAAAGAATGATCGCCAAAATAAAAATCGATGAAAGATGAGTTTTGAAGAAGAATCGACGATGAACATTCGCCGAGGAAGAAAACAAAAATCGTCGACGAGAAGAAAATTTTATGAAAGAGAGATGAAATCAACGAAATCTGTGACAAAGAAAAAAGAAAATCGACAAAAAAATCGAAGAAATCTGGATGCCGAGAAGGAAACTTGAAACAAAGAGGCCGATAAAACAAAGAGAAGCATAATCCGACTCGTCGAGAAGAAGAATCGGAACAGAGGCCAGCAATCGACAAAATGTGAAACCGAGAAGGTAACTCGAAAACAATGAGGTCGGAGAAAGAAAGAAACAGAAGACGATGCAGAATCAGTCAGCAAGAGCAGAGAATCCAAGTGAAGTTGAAGAAGGAGATGTGAGGTAGAGACCGACGAAACAAATAAGAAATCACCGATAGAAAAGATCAGACCGACGACAGAGAATAAAAAAAAAGACCAAAGATACGAAGAAGAAGTTGCAAAGAAGCACCGAAGAAGAAGAAATGGCTAGAATTTAACAGATGAAAACATAAAGAAACAATGGCGAGAATAGATTCCGATTGAGAAAAGAGAGAAGAAGAGTCTACCAATGCCGATTTGCAATTAATTGAGAAAAGGGAGAAGAAGAGTCGGTCAATGCCAATTTACAACTGAATGAGAAAAAGGTGAAGAAAAATCGGCCAATGCCAATTTAATGCATTTGATATTGATTCAAAATAGCTCTTGATACCATATTAGGAAAGGGAAAATAATGATTTCTATTGATATTGATTCAAAATACATACGAGTTTTGTGTATTTATAATATACAATACATTCAAGATCAAGAATTAAACAATTCAATATCATTAATTAAACAATTAATTAATAACTATTTAATTAACTAATAAAAAAAAGAAAAGAAAAGATAAAAAGCAAAAAAAAATATCAAAATGATGTTTAATAATTACATTTAATAAAATATATTTGGCTTGTTTTTTAAAGCTATATATTGAAATACGAATATTCAAATTTTATGTATTAAAATAATTTTAAAAAATCACATAATAAAATGTAGTTATATATAAACAATAAATTCTTTTTTGTGTGAACTTGTTTTGTTGATAGAAAAATTCATTGTTTTCGAAAGATAAACTAAAAGAAGAAATTAATTTAAATTATGGAAAGAAAAAGGGATAACAAAATTACTCAATATTTTATTATCTTGACAAATGTATATTCGTCATTCAACTATCCAACTTTAATCTTATTTCTTTATAATATTCACCACAATAATATTTTTATTCAACTTTTAGTTTTTATCTCATTCTTATCAAAGTTTGAAAATTCCACCAATTTTTTCCATACGTTAAGATTCCATGAAATTATTTATTAAAATGTACTTCACCCTAAATATTCATATTTTATTCTAGATAATTTTGATCTATATTTATTTATTTTCATTTGATTCCTAAATTTATCTTATTTCTCTACGAGTTAATAAATCTAATCTATTTTCAACTGAAATTTGTCTGATTTTCCGATATAATTTATAAAGACAATCTTTGTCCTATTTAACATATCTAAGCTCGACTTATGTCCGTTCAAATTTTTAAAGAGAGCAGCTTATTCCCCTTCCAAACTCACCAATATTTACGTATTTTAAAATTTTGATAATATTTACACATTCAGATAAAAATAATAAATTGATTGTTTTAAGTTAGTGATTGATTAAACAAAAAATAAAATAAAAATTAAAAAGACGTTAAAATTATAAATAGTTCTAAAACATCTTTAAAATGTACGTAGGAAACAAATTCTAATCTGACTACAATAAGTTTTAATTACAATTGGTTAAACATATATAATTAGATACTCATAAATTATCTTCATAATGATTCTCCCAAATATGAAAATTTTGGATTTTAATAAATAATAAAATATTGTTATTTGGATTTGAATCGTTGTAATCGAAATGAAACTCGAAACGAATCCGAATTGTCTAGCTATATTTATTGTATCATATTTGTTATTTTATAATGAATAAATTCAATTTAGAAAATACGAGAGAAAATATATTAAATTTAAATCTTCAGAAAAAAATGTGATGATTTTGGATATATTAGGGAAGGGACACATATTGAATTTGGAAACTTCAGGGAAAGTAGATTGTATTTGGAAATTTCGGGAGAAAATAAATTGTATTAGACAAATTGAAAAAAATATGTTGAATTTGAAAACTTCGGGGGAGTAAGTTGAATGTGAAAATTTCAGAGAAAATATGCTGAATTTTAAAAGTTGGATATTAAGATTTAGTTGAATTAATGGTGAAGTTTACATACTTTTAAGAGAGAACTATATCGAATTTACAAAGTTTAGAAGAATTAGTTTAGAGCTAAAATATGAAAGAAGAATAGTATAAAACTCATAATTTTTAGGAGAATAAAATTAAAAATAATACTTTAAAAGGAATATATTATTTTTTATTTTATTTTTTATTTAATTTTGTTAATAGCATATTGTACATTTTTATGTGTATATATAAAATCTAAAATCTGTACACTTGTAATTCTAAAATAAAAATATTTAGGAATTATCGCATTTTAGAATGAATGATTATCAATTATTTCGATTAAAATTTGTTTCAAATTATACTAAAATAAATTATAAATTTTAATGATAGTTTTAAAAATATTTTTTTTATAATTGTTATAATTATTAATTAATTTCTTGAAATTAACAAAATGACATTCGTACATATTCACATATTTTTATAAATATATATATATATATACATATTATATATATATATATATCAGTCATATAAAAGTCGTTAGGCGCTACTCGGACGGTTCGCAAGTCGAATTAGTTGGTGATCAGATGTTTTTTGTTTTTTTAATTTTTTAATACAATTCAATTTTCAAAATTTTACAATACAATAAAAGACTAATATTAAAATGATTATTCTTTTTCTTTATATAAATATAAAAATAAATAAATAAATAAATCAAATTTTGATTTAAAAAATAGAAAAACTAAAGAATCAAAATATACTATTTCGTAGGGCTGGGCAAAATATTCGAAGTATTCGTATCCGTTTCGTATTCGACTCGTATTCGAACCAAAAATTTAAATATCCGTTGATACAAATACAAATACAAATATTAGAAATCAGATATTCGACAAATACAAATATAAATACAAATAGTAGACTCAATTATCCGAACTATTCGTATTCGTAAGTACTAAATAGAAAATTTAGTTAATATATAGATACATATATAAAAAAATATTGATTTTAATGATCAAATTGGAAATAAAAACATTATTAATCTTATTTAAACATTTATTATATAAATATATATAGAGCCAAATATATAATATATTTATGATGGGAGGACTAAAATATCAAATAATTTATTATTGAATATTTAATTTATACTCAAGATTGGTTCTAATCCAAATGTGTTGGATAATGTTATAGAGACATTACAATATATAAAAAAAATACAGATTCACTAAACATATAACTTTTTGCGAATTTTATTTTAGTGTGTAATTTAACAATTTGTTTCATTGTTTTAGATGAATTGACGATGTTCGTAGAATCATCCACGAAACTAAATTTAAATGTATGGTGTAGAGATGAATGTGAAGATTTGGTGTTTTGTTTTATTTATATTATGTATATTTGCATCTTTGTACGATTTAAAATTTTAGTTTTAGATTATATTTGACGATTATTGTTTTTTTTATTAAAATGTTTTTATATATATTTTATACGTTAAAAAAATTTAGGTTCAGATACGAATATCCATATATCCGACGGATATCCATATATTCGACAAATATTCGTATTTACAAATATCCGAATTTACAAATACAAATACAAATACTAAATTTGGATATTCGCCGAATACAAATACAAATACAAATAGTCCGATATTCGCAAATATCCGTTATTTGCCCAATCCTACTATTTCGTAATAAATATTTCAATGGCATCAAATTTAAACTTAATATAATAAATAAAAAAATAGCATTCATTATGTGTGACCTATTTTTTTACATCTTGAAAAAGTCTCTCTCGTGAAGAACAATCACACATGTGATTTTTTTCTTCTCCTCTCTCTATTTTTTTCCTCATTAATTAGCTTTCTCTATTCTCGTTACCTATAAACAATAACCACGACGCTGGGACTAACGATGCTGCCGATAAATATCACCGTACTGTGTTGTTTCTATGGGAGGAGGGGCCGAGGAAGCCTCGGGTTTATTACGCAGGTAATTACATCAAGACTTTTTTACTCAAGAACAAAGGTTCAACGAAGAAACAAAACACCGCTATGTAATAGGTCGCCCAAACGACGATTAATCGGCATCCATGTGTCGATTGTCCAATATGGGTGATTTTGTATTTCTCTAGACGGTATATAGATGTATTCATGTTGCAGTTTCAGAGTTATTGGCTCATTTATATGCCCCAAATATCTATTTTTTATTGTTAAAAATATAAAACTAAAATTAGTAATATTATTATTTTAAAAATTTATATAATTTTTGGGATTTTAATCATAAATCTTCTATATATATATCACTTCTATATTTTTTATTTATATTTATTTTTAACACCACAATTCAAATTGCTCAAATTAAAAAATAAAGGTAATATATACTTCAATTTTTAAAGTTATTAGTTTTGATTGGATTTTAAATTTTATGTATATTAGAATATTATTATAATCTTATTTTTTATTTTTAGATTAACTAATGCATTTTTTTCCAAAGATATATTATTTGATTTGCAATATTGAAAAAGCTATAAATCAAATAATAAAAGATGACGTTATTATATATAGATTATGTATGGATCTCTCGTGTTGCATGACTTGTTAATTGAATTTATTGTTTTATTTTTTAAATGCTTAACATAATAAATATATTAATATAATGTGATGATAATTCGTAGATGTGTATGTTAATAAAAAATGATTTAATTAAATTAGCTTTTGTAAATGTTAAGTTGATAATTTAAAATACTAAAGAAAAACGCATTGTATTGAGTATATTTGGTCGAATAGTAAATTTTATTTAAAAGACTGAACGATATATTTTATAGATATAATGTGAATGAAAAAGTTTGATTTGTCGATAATATTATAGAAATAAGAAAGGAATGTCACAAAGAATATAGGATGTTTTGGCCGCAAATATTCTTTATGATCGTTTGATTGATCTCTATTTATATAATTTATATAATATTAATTGGAATTATATTATGAAATTAAAATTATGACATTTGGAAAACTTATTTTTATCGGAATTTCTTAATTATATTTATATTTTGATTGGTATATCTCTTTGTAGAGCTTGATGGTCGTTAAAATACCTAAATCATAGGTTTTAAAAGAGAGAACACGTGACAACATAAAATTTACAATAAATATCAATTCATATAAATGTTATATGGTGGTTTGTTTGGAAAAATATCGTTACTTATTTTTGGAATAAAACTAGTGATGACCAATATAGTTTCCTTTACAATATTCACCAGCATATTCGACCGAAGCTGCATTTCAAGTTCATCCCATATCAATAGTTTGGCAACATTGTTTCTATTTTTGAAGATTTCACCATTAGTGAATCGAACTATTAAGGAAAAAGTAACATAATATGTTTATAGATTTACATTATTAAAAAATTACCTATTTAAGAATAATCGAATATCAATTTTTCGATTAGATGATGGAAATCATAAATTTGATCATTACATAGTGATTAGAAATTCGATAATATCTGTAATTTATAAACAAAATGAGATTAGTTACGAAGAAATTATATTGATGAGTTATTGAAATAACTGTTTACCAGATAAATGTTCTTTGTGGTTTACCAATCCAATCAAGGTTCGATGTGAATGTATCCTAATTTTTTTTTATAGTAGTATAAGCATGATCTATGATCTTTTGACAATGGTATTCTCCTTATAATATATGCGCACTATTCTCGGTTAACTTGTATTCACCATTTTTGGCAGTATTGAAGTATGAATAGCTCGCCCTCTTTTATATTTAGTTGTACTTGTCGACATTAGTAATGGATATACTTCTTTCAATAGTTGTTCCATACAAGATGTCATATACATAATGATGACCATTTTTTAATGTTTGATAAGAAAAAAAACTAACATCATTTACATTTCCATTGACAAACGAAAAACCAATCCAAGCAACCAATTATCATGAAAAGGATTTCTACGCTCCTATACCCTTAAAATTCTCCCAACAATTCGTTGCTCTATAGCATGTGATATAATAATGTCATACATTGATAATCTATTTATGTCCGTTCTTGAGATACAGTTCGTCAAGTAACCCAACATTAGTTTGCCAAATATTCCTCTATATATTTCTTTAATAGAAAACTATTAGCATTTTAAAGATCTAGTTCAGTTATTTAAGCAAATAAAAAATTGCATACCACATAAAGTTTAAATTAAATACAAGTGTGTAGTTACATTTTTTCAATATCCTATAATATAATGCTGGCTTTTAGATTGTGTTTCATCAGAATTGATATCTACTCGTTCATTTTGGAATTAGGCTAAAACAATTTAAAATAATTAATGAACTAAACTTATTGACAATATTTGTACTTTTTAAAAAAAGTTAAGATTGTATATTTACACGTGCCTGAAGAAATTGGTAGACCTTTAAAAATTTCTCTAAAAAAATGTTTTGTTACAGTTGGTTTTCTCTTGGAGCTATCACTTAGATCCAAAATTTTCAATCGATGCGCTGAAGTTATACACGATGGTTCAACATGTAATTGACAATGACTAAAGTTTGGTTTTAGTAGATACAAACTGATTTGTTTCAAACTTTGTCCTAACACTTTTTTTCATTGTGTAACATAATCATATTGGAAATTTTCTTATCCGTAATATAAATGGCATGTTCAAATCAATCAATGATAAAATAATTCTTGGAATAAAAAATTTATTTGCAATATGTGTACCCGTAATAATCTCTGTTTGTAACACTCTAGCTGCTAAATGCGTGACAATTCATCGTGTTCTATTGCAAATACTCTCCTGTTGATTTAGATTTTATTATCATCATTAGTTTCATTTCTTTGAGATATTCTTGGTTCATAAATAACTCACAGAAACACTAACATGTTTCGTTGGAAAGTGAATGTAATGGATCGTTTTTATTTTCAATTATTAAATCCTTGTCGTGAATTCTTACTCTTGATGCCGCAACCGCATGTTCCGTGTTAAAGTATATGATTCTCATACGATATCACGACTTATGAATTCCATAATAGTTTAAACTCTACCTCCCCACACAACTGGTAAAATTTGGCAAAAGTCACCTCCTAGTAGGACAGTTTTGCCTCGAAATGGTTTCTCTACCGCCTATTTATCATCCATAGACACTATGTCTTTCAAAGTGCAATCAAGCGCTTCAAACTTGTTAATATTGATTCTAGGTGCTTCATCCCATATAATCAATTATGCTTTTACAAGCAATTCAGCTAGCATAGTTTTTTGTTTAATATCACATGTTGATCCTTCATGCACATTTAGTGATAGTTTGAAGCGAGAATGAGTTGTTCAGTCACCAAGAAAGAGCAATGTCGGTATGCCAGATGGTGCAAGTGGTATTGTAACTCTGCGTTCTGATTTGACGCTTGAAATAATCGCCTTGTACAAGTATGTTTTGTTAGTTCTATCGGGCCCATAAACAAAAAAGCTTCAATTTTTGTTGTTCCATTGAATCTAGAATTGCTTGATAGATTTTATTTTGTTCCTCATTGATGGACTCAAACAATTTAATGTACTATTGCCGTTCAACTCCTGATTAAAATGAATTTCATGTCTTATTAGAGTATCAATAATTTCATGCAGAATACTTTCATCTAGGGTAGGAATACCGATATAATCGATCAATGACTTTTCATTCTCCTTTAGCAACTTTTAAATCTCAATTAGAGTGGATTGTTCAATTTCTTTATCAGAAAACTGAAGACCATGAATCCTAAACTCTTTTTGTTTCTTAAATATGATATCCTCTCCAAGGAATCTCCAACAACTGTTCGATCGATCATACAATTTACTTACTTCACAACATAGCTAAAATGTGACAAATAGACGTCATAATTGTGTGGGCATTGATCTTTTGCTAGCTTGGCTAGATTTTAACACCATTAGTTATCTTCATCAATTAAACCTTTTGTTGTGCATACATCTTTGAAGGTCTTAAATTTTACATTATCATCCGTTTTAATATCATTATAACTCGTAGGTCCTTTCATAATATTAAACAACATTCGAAGGTAATATAATTCATTCGAAGCTGGGTGAATATTTATGATTCTACTAAGTGTTAGCCCTTGTTTTCTCTTGTACCAAAATTTATATGAGTAGTTCCATACAAACATTGTTCAGAACTCAACATATGTTAATTTTCTAGCTTTTTCGAACAACCTTTTCATATTCATCCATTCTGGTTTTATTACCACACTTTCTAGCTATGTCATGTCCTCAAATATTAGACTTTTTTTCATTTTCAAGACGAATTGATAACCGTAAAACTGGGGTTTTTTAGTGATGGATGTGAAATGCTAAGATCCTCCAAATAGCTTCGCATGAAGACATGTATCGAATTGTAGATAAATATTTATTTCATTTATTTCGATGATTGGAAATACCCTTGCTGCTTGTACCTCTTTTAATAAAAAATGATGCCTTGTCCACTCTTTTTGTGATGTACTTGAAAAGATACTTGATTGCATGAGATTTATGGCACCACTCGGTGTTGATATGTTGCCTTTACTTTTTATGCGAAACAACATATGTTGTCTAATTTAATAGTCCCTTTCATTTAAAATTTTGTGTCATCTTTCCTACGTTTATATAGGATAACAAGAATTTTCAACATTTTTATAACAAACGAATAGACGTGGATATTTCTTTATCAAACACCAATTTCCATACATGGTGATCACAGTCTATTTAAACCACTTGGGTCATGCATCAAATGTTGGTTTACCAATTTAAATCCTCCACAGTCGATTTCCATATCAAGCAATTCTACTTGGACAAAGTTATCAATTTCTTCATTTGAAAGATTTTTGCATATAGGCCATAGCCATATCAGAATATATGCATGAGGTAGACCATGTTTCTGGAATTCAGTAGTGTATATTACTAAAAATAGTATAGATATGTAAATATGCAAAAAACTTAAATTGAAAGTGGTCATTGAATGTATCTTCTTTAAGAAGTAGTGCATTTGTTACATGTTATATGCTTTGGAAAAATACCCATGCATTGAGGTCTTCTAAAAGTCAATCTAATTTGAACTTAAATATGTGACATTCTATATCTGGCCTATCATTTGTAGTGCCCCTTCCGTATGATTCCAAGTGGTTTAATATGTCTTGCCAGCTTGGATTTGTTGTCATGGTTATAAAGATGTTCGAGTTATCATACCATCTACGTATAGCCATTGCGTCGTGATAGTTTTTAACCATATATCTTGGTCCTCCCGTAAATGAAGGAGATAATATTATTCTTCTGCTAATAAGTTTACCACTTCTATCACCCTTGCTAATTGCATCATAAACATTAATATACATATCAGAGCGTAGTTTTTTCTGATTGTTTCGGGACCAACGTATCATCTCTTATTCAATGACGGTATATACATCAATAACATATTTTTGGAAAATCCGGTCTCCTTTGATGATTTTCTTCCCTTCTGATAATCTCATTTGTATTTGATAAGCACACACTACAACAAAATCAGGTTTTAGGGACCGACAAATCGGTTCCCAATCCGTTTCTAAACTGGTTTAGGGACGGATTGGAGGCGACCAATGGTAGTATCCAATCGCGCGACTCTAAATTTTTTCCGTCTCCAATCCGTTCCTAATTAGGGACGGAAATTTCAGTCCCCAATCCGACTCTAATTAGGAACGGAAATTTCAGTGTCGAAAGTTTGGAAACGGACCACAAATCCGTCTCCAAAATTGGAAACGGCTTGGGTGCCGTCTCCAAAATTGGAAACGGCATGCCTGCCGTCTCCAAAATTGGAAACAGCTCAAAAACAGTTTCCAATTTTTTTTAAAAAAATAAAAAAACATTATGCGTACGATAATTTCGTAAGTCGTCGCGCGTGTGACATCAATGCACCGCGCTGCTCGCCATCACCATCCGGAGGAGAGAGAGGAACAGAGAGAGAGAGAGATGGTGGAGAGAGAGACGTGAACGGAGGTTTTAGAGAGAGAAAATTGTTGAAGAAAACGAATCAGACCTACTTACCATTCCGTGGAAACGAATCAAATTAATCGCCATTTGCGGAGAAGGAACTTGAACTCTACTACAGGCACGTTGCTCTCTATGGTGACCCTAATAACAGGAATCCTCTTTCGATCTTGGATGCGCCCTCGAAGGAGTTCTCTATAGAATCAAGTAAACCCGAAAAGGCAAAAGAGGAGAGTGAAGACGATGCTGGAAATGTAGATGATTATGAAGATGACGGATGAAGAAGAAGATGAACAGTTGGTATGATATGAGGAAATGAGCTCTTCTAAATCTCGTCTCCAATTGGAGACGGGCGTTTAAATTCCGTCTCCAATTGGAGACGGTCGTTTAATTTCCGTCTCCAATTGGAAACGGAATGCAGTCGGTTCCCAATTGGAGACCGGCGTTTAAATTCCGTCTCCAATTGGGAACCGACTGAATTCCGTTTCCAATTGATAATTTTGTTTAAAATACAGTAAACAAAACATCGTCAATCCCTCGTTATGATCATCGTTAAATTTAGGACTCCAAATTTTTTTTATAAAAAGTTATTTATGTAAAATTACACGGATTAGGAACGGATTATGGACTAAGAGATTAATTTTCTGAAAAATCGTCCCGAAACCGTTCCTAAATCTGTTTTTTGAAGTCCTAAATTTAGTGACGGTTTCAAATCCGTCTCCAAATTTGGACACGGACCACATGCCGTCTCCAAATTTGGAGACGGATGACATGCCAGTCTCCAAATTTGGAGACGGATGGTCTGCCGTCTCCAAATTTGGAGACGGATGACATGTCCGTCTCCAAAATTGGAGACAGATGGTCTGCCGTGTCTAATCGGTTCCCAGTTAGAAACGGATTAGACACGACTCTTCGGTACCCAAATTTGGGGACGGATTAGTGACGAATTTCATTTTTCGTCCCTAATCCGTGTATAATCCGTTTCTAAATTTAGGGACGGAAATGCCGGTTCCTAAATTCCGTCCCTAATTTTCAATTTTCTAGTAGTGACAGTTTTCCCACATTGTCACAAAATATTTTTTTTCTAAATGTTGTTGAATCAACATAAGGTATTTCCTCGTGAATCTGGCATTGACGATATAGAACAATAGTGGATACTATAAACTCATGAACAACGGGTGTAGATCACTTATTCAATATAGTTTACCAGAGGTTTTCAATTGTAAGACAATATCTCTTTCTCCCATCGTTGATGAAAGATCTCCCAACAATCGGACCAACTACTTCCTCCCCTGTAGGTAAATCACATTGGCTTCATTTCTTCCCGATTTTTAAAATCTAAGCAAAAATTCCAAAATATCTCCCAATTCGTATCGAACGTGTGATTTATGAAAAAAAATTTGCAAGGTGGTTATGATTACCAAGACTTTCTATGAGTAACAATGTCCTCTTATAGATGCCTAGCATTAGTAGTCTGGCTAAGATTATTTAAACGCTTTTAAATCTCATTTACAATATCATATATATAAATATATAACTATATATATATAGTTGTGAAAATTTAAGAGAAATGCCTTCAAACGGTAGTATAAAACCAATGTGGTAATGGTTTTGTCCATAAATAGGGAAGGTGAATGGCCCATTACCAGATGCTGTAGAGTCATTAATCTAAGCACTAATTTATATGAACTCCAAGATTGAATTGTACATCCTAATATTTTTACAGAACACATGAGAACTAATATATATGTCTTCAAGAAAAGCAGGTGGAACCATACCTTCAATAATCTAATATGCCCTTTCATGCAACACAAATTGAATAAAAAATTGGCCTTATCAATTCCTTGACAGACACTTTCTCTCCATCTTACTAAAGTGCCATCACTACTAGAAAAACATGACTTCCAGATGGCCAAATCCGACCAAAATCCATTCAGAAATGGGTCTACGGTCGGTTTTTGGATGGACTATGTTCGTTTGTAAATGAGCGTCCGTAAACGCAATCGAAATTCTGGTCTAGAAATTTAGTCTGCAAACCTTCCATAAATCTTGACTAACACGACCATCAACATATTGGCAGAAAAAGTATCCGAATTACGGATAGAGAAACCATTGGAAAGCGTCAGAATTTTTTTGCTATAAAAAATTATGGACGAACCAGCGTGCCCTCCTGAAATTTCCGAACGGCTTGTGATCTGTCCGCATATTCTAGGATAAGATGCAACGTTCCGTAAACTTCTAGAACAAGTCGTGAACCGTTAAAAATATTTGCGATTGGCCGTGACTCGTCAAGAGGTTGTGAATTATTTTAAAATTCTTATAATTAAATAAAATTAGAATTAAAATTCCTAATTAGTAATATTTAATATTAGATTTTTTACAAAATATAAATATAACATTTGTTATAACAAAATTTTCAAATTCGTTGACGGTTATGAATTATCATATCGGCTTCTTCATCGCACGTATACCAATCATTAGAGGGAAATTTTGCCTTCAGCATACGCATGAACTATTGTTGTTGTTATCATCGTGCCGATTCTTGATGTTGTCATTCCGATTCTGTAGAACAACTGCCATTTTTTGTTACGTCTTGTGCTTGCATCATTTTGTTACGCGTTAATATTTGTTTTTCTGTTGCCTTCGTTTTACCTTTGGAAGAAGTTTGAATGTTATAATGTCATTCCTCCATGGAAAAAATACGACCTTTATACATCATAACTTGCTTTAAAATAAATTCTAAATTTCAATATTAAATAATATAAACTTTAAAATTATATTAATAACTATAAATTTATCTCGAGGTACAACTCGTTGTATTCTTCTTGACTTAGAGAGAGTTTTGATCCGTTCTCTCGCGCCGAAATTTTTTACACTCATTCGAATGTCATACTCTGAACGCGTTTTTGTCTAACATCTATCCACAAACCATCATACTTCTTATGCGTATGCTCAAGCAATTCAATGTATGATGGTTTGATGTCAATCTCTTCGTCTAGAATAAATTACAAATATATACCTTTTAAAAATATATCATTAAAATACCTATTTTATAAATTTTTAGAAATTTTGAAATCTTACCATTTGTTCATATACTTTTGCGAATGAACGGGATCCTGTTGTATGTGTACTCATCCTGTAACCTTATGTATTAGAATTGTGACATTGACTTGTTGTCTCGCATCTTTGTTTAAATCCATGATCATCTCAATAAGCGCACATTTCTTCCCACACGTAAAATTCCAACCATCTGGGGTTTCTTTTCTTCTTTCGATTATTTTTCATTTCGCTCATGAGAGATTTCAATTAAATTCCCGCAATTCGATCAAATTCGGACTTTACTAGTTCAGAAATCTCAGAATTCCATAAACTTTTTTTTTCTGAAAAGTATTTAATTAGTTTATTAAAAATATTTTATAAAATCTATTTTAAATAAATATAATTAAAAACGTATCGGAAAGGCTTTCCACCATCGTGCCTTATTATCGAGATCAGTCAGCGTCTAGTTATAACTTGGATGGTCGAAATCAGGTTTTATTGTCTGTGTTATATGTTGAGATAGCTGATCATAATCAAACTTATACATTAAAAATGAATTAGATTAATATTAAATTAAATTTGTTACAAATTTAAGTTTAATTTTATTAATAGGTACCACCGTGTGTTGTTTTCACGACTAGGATCTAGACGCAGAAGCTTATGTCTTTCTTCATTCATTGCTAGTAACTCTTCCACTGTTGGCTCGTGATATATTTGAGACGTTTTTGGCTCCACCGGTGGAGGCATTTGTTGGTCATGTGGAAATGGAATAAATTGCTCTTCGAAGGTTCTAACATAAAGCCAAATACATAAAATCTAAAAATACGATTTCGAGAGTCGAGTTTTTTTGTGCAGGTGGCGACCTAGTAGCACATTTTTCGGATTGGAAACGTGTTCTCAAACTACCACCCCTTCCAACGTGAGACATGCTAAATTTTAAAGTTTTTATTAGAACGTCAATACTTTAAAACATTACTTTAATATTAATGCAGTAAAATGGTTGACAACTCAACGGGTTATCAACAATACATTTGTCAATACAACGACATCATTGCGTTGTTACATTGAAAGTAAGGTTTCATTGACAAGTCGACATTGTTAACGGAACCGTTGATAATCAACTGCGTCGACACATTCTAAGGATGGGGAACTGTCGATGACGGGGTCGAGACTCTACTGCATTGTTATCGCCAGTCATACCGTGCAATTCTCAGAAAGATTATTGATGTTTTTAAATTCATGAAACGTGCAGATAAAGACAACTGTGTAAGACCCGTTCCAAACTCATCGTAAAGTGTATGTCTAGCACTTTCTAACATATCAAAAAATCTATTTGCATCTTCATTATGATATTCTTTAATATTTTTCTCATTTCTTTCACCGAATATATTTTGCACTATTTCCACATAACGATTTATTTCTACATCTTGACGCGTCACAAACACCTCATGGTATAAATTCTACTAAAATCTTCCACACCATTACTAGGTCTTGGAGAAAATTCTCTCCTTGAGATAACCCCATTAAATAATTCAGAGTAAAACCTCTTAAATAAAGGTAATTATATACAGTTATCTCGTTAACAAATTTTTCATTTTTTTTATTTGACGCAAGGACAAACCAACTTTCCGGTTTCTTTGTAAAGTTGTTGATTTATTGCCATCTTCATAAACTGCGTAATGCATTCCATAAACGCTTTCAATTCACTTTGAGTTTCTAGATCTATTGTTCTATACATCCATTGTCTAGAAACGAAATCATCTCGATGATGATGCCATTGTAACAAGAGACAATAAGTTGATATGGAGTAAAATGTTTGATAATTTTGTGTGGAAAATGAATATAGCTGTGAGTAGTTTATATAAGTAAATTCAAGACTGATTAAGGAAAACTAGAGACTAAAATCACTATTTTCCGACGAGCCTTCCATATACTGTTCTGAATTTCGGACGATTTCTGGTCGGCTAAAAAGATTCGCAATTTTCTGAAAATTTCCGAACAGACAGACCTCTCTTCCATCCAGAACTATATACCAAGTCATCGTTTTGTTCCTAATCCATTCGTATTTACAGACAGATTTCTCTATCTGTCCGTAGTCCGTCCAGAAATTCCAACTTTCTTATAGTGCATAATGTCGGAAGTGTAGTATATCCGCGTTGATATGAGCTTGTATGTTTGTTAACCCTAATTTTTATCATTAAGATACTAAGAATTTTGGAGAAAAGTAAGTTTCAATGGGGAAAGTTTGATGGATGTATGCGTGAAAATGATTTTTTTTGGATTTTGAATCGCTTCTAGCCCTGGTTGTAATTATAGTTGTTATAGAATTGGGTACATTATTGTATTGCTGAAAGGATTGAATTCAAAATGTTCTGATTATTTCATGTAATATGCAACAATATTTTACTAGTTTTTTCGGTTTTAGTGTTAGAAAGCTTGGATACCGTAAGGTTATTTTTTAATAGTTTTAAATCTTGAACATACCTAGATCACGTTTCAATTTCTCTTCTCTAATATAATCATCTCTGTAAGTGTTGTGAAGTTTTACAATAGGCTAACGACGCAGAAATAAAAGACATTTATTCTTTATATTCGGATTTATATTAGTATATAGTGTAACTATTATACAAGAAAAAACATTACACAAAAACTAAGATTTTATTTGACAAACCTTAAACAAAAATTTAGTATGCATTAAATTGGAAAAAGGTATTCAGTCAAAGCAAAATTTATATTGTGATTTTTAAAAATCAAATAAGTTTAGTGAGAGTTTAATAGCATACATTTCCGCTTTAGTTCATATGCTGTCTGGTTGGCTTTTATATGCGAGAGGTGTGAAATCTTGCAATAACCAAATAACCAAAGATGTGTTTTCATTAAAACGAAAAACAAAAACTATTATCACCAACTCAAATTAAAAGTAAAACATATTTTATAAATAATCAATTCTCGATTTTCTTTTATTTATCACGTAGACCTTCCAATGATATCAAGCTCTTGCAGTTTAGCTTCCTCATAATGATTAAATATTGGAATACTTCAATTTTTTTCCTACCTATAAAAAATACTAAACAACAATTTAAGTTTTGTATATAATTTTACAATAAATATTTTGTAAAAAAACCCATTTTAAAATCTATATAAAAATAAATACATATAAAATGAAGCATAGCGGTAATCAAATAATGGATGTTATAATTAAAAAAAAAAATCAATGCAACGGGGCTGACATAGGCGTAACCTAGCAACCCTAAACAATCTCCAAATTTCCCCTAAGAGACTGTGAGATTTTCAATGCCGGTCGCCCTTATTTGACTAAACAGATCCCCATTCCTTTCATCAAAATCTAGTAGATCATCAACACAATGACCCTTCTGTGGCCTACTGCCCACAAAGTTACCATAATCTCTCAAAACCATCAAAAAATTGCTATCACTACAAAAAAAACAGACGAATATCAATAGTCGAATCAATGGATACGTCCATTGATAATTTTGCAACGGATTGTAACGAAAATTGAAAAATTACCAACGCCTAGAACTCCGTTGCAATCCGTTGATATTGCCAACGGATGATCAACGGATAAAATCCATTGCAAATTTGGAAGACCGTTGGAAATCGATATTTTAATCCATTGGATGCCCTTTGCAATGAGCAATGGGCATCCGTTGGTATTTTTGATAGATGTCCATTGGAAAGTTTAGAATTTTGAGGTTGTCCATGGAATAGTCCAACGTTGGGTTTAAATAGTCACCCGTTGGTATTTTCAACGGGTATCCGTTGATTTTTTCAATGGGAAATTGTTGGAATATTCACTATTTATACATCAAACTCGAATTGTTTACCATCAAGGCATCAACACACAATATATTTTCAAACAATGTCGTCTTCTTCAAATAGAGATATATACAGATCGATAGAGTGGAAGTATAGACGAAAGATTCTGTAATCGAGGAAATTACGCAAGAATTCTTATACAGATTGGAGCAGTTCATGATTTTGCATCGATGCAAGCTTTGTGTCAAGAACGTGAGATAAAAACATGAAGTATCGAAATCAATAAATTGTTTGCAAACACCTTTACAAGGTGGGTTTCGTAAAGAAATATGAAAATTGGTTATTTTAGGGCGAAAATTGTCGCGTTTGAGATAATGCGCAAGAATCACAAATGGAAAGAAATGAAGATGCTCATTTTGAAACGCCGATGACCAATCCATATGTGGAAATGGTGTCAGATGCTTTCCCTGGAGTTGTAGAACAAAGGCATGAAGAGATGTCGAACAATGAGGCACACTGATTTTTCAACATATTGGATGTAACGAAACAACCTATATATGAAGGTTTTCACGAAGGTCAATCTCGTTAATCAGTGTCATCAAGAATGATTAGTATAAAACATACTACATTGTAGCTAAAAATTGTATGGATTCATTTGCAAAATCATGCGTGAATATTTACTGGAAATTAATCAATCTCTTGAGATATGTTATGAAACAAAATATTTTAAAAGATTTGGGAATGCCACATGATAAAATTGATATTTATAGAAATAGTTGCATGTTGTTTGGCGAAGAAGATAAAGACCTGTTAGAATGTAAATTTTTCGCTGCAAGCAGATTTCGTCCAAACAACCATCTTCACAAAAATATATACCGTAAAAATACATGTTCTATATGTTTGTAGCAAACATGTTGAGAAGGTTATATGAATAAAAAACCGTGACGGCAATGAGATGGCACACATAACACTTGACGGGTGAAGGGATGATGCAATATCCATCGGATGGTAAGACTTGGAAGCATTTCAATGAAATATTTCCCTAGTTTGCATATGAAACAATAATTTTTATCTTTTTCTGTGCATCAATGGTTTTAGTCCATACAGATTTGGAAGTCAATATTCTCTGTTGCTATTTATTTTGTCTCCGTATAATTTGCATCCCGATATGTGTTTAAAAAGAGAAGTAATATTTCGGATATTGTTGATTCGAGGGCGAGAACATCCGAAGATAAATTTCGATGTCTTTTTGGAGCCTTTAATTCATGAATTAAGGTGTTTGTGTAACAATAGAATTCTTGCTTATGACGTAAGTACTTAGAAAAATTTTATATTGAAAGCAGTCTTGTTGTGGAGAATTAGCGACTTTGCTGCCAAGGGAATGTTATATGGATGAAACACGCAGGGGAGACTAGCATGTTCATATTGTATGGAGGATATAGATTCATTTCGACAAGTACATGGGAGGAAACTATGTGGTTTCATTGTCATAGAAGATTTCTTCCCCGTGGACATACATTCAGAAATGATAAAAACATGTTCGAAAGAATGTGGTACAAAAATAAAAGGCACCCTGCATGCAAAGAGAAAAAAATCCTTTATGAATGATTAAACACGATGGAAGATTTATAGGAATCGGTAGAATATGGTGCAATTGTGGAAATTAAAAGCCACAAGGCTAAGGTGAATGACATAATTGATATAAACGTAGTATTTTTTAGGAACTA
Source organism: Gynandropsis gynandra (assembly GCA_036759665.1). Taxonomy (NCBI): domain Eukaryota; kingdom Viridiplantae; phylum Streptophyta; class Magnoliopsida; order Brassicales; family Cleomaceae; genus Gynandropsis; species Gynandropsis gynandra. The sequence continues at coordinate 10,335,258 of CM071870.1, forward strand.
TCATACTAGAAATCACTGATATTGCGTCATAATTTGGATGTTATGCATATTGGAAAATATTTCGATAACATCATCAATATTGTTATGAATGTGATGGGAAAACGAAGGATAACATACACTCACGGAAATATTTGAAGATAATATGTCAAAGATCCGAGTTGGAGTTACACAATGGAAGGACACCTATCCAAATTTTCAAATTGTCTAGGACAACGGAAACAATATTATTGAGCTGATTAAAAGATGATGTTAAATTTTCAGTTGGATATGCATCGAACGTTGCTCGGTGTGTGAATATTGTGGGTTCGAGGCTCATCGGGTAGAAAAGTCATGATTGTCACGTTTTCATGCAACGACTCATTTTAATTGCATTTGTTGAGATATTATCACATAACATTCACGATATGCTATGTGGAATTAGCATATTTTTTAGATATATATGTTCAAGAAATTTAAAAAGAGATGACTTGAATTTACTGAAATACAATATCTCCAAAGTATTATGGTCATTGGAAAGAATTTTTCTACCCTCTTTCTTAAATGTCATGGAATATTTCTCAATACATTTACTAGATGAGGCAATACTCAGTGTCCCAATTTAATTTAGATTGATGTATCCTTTCGAAAGATTTTTCTTTCTTCTAAAGAAAAAGGCAAAAAACAAAGTAGTTGTTGATGTATCAAACGTTTATAAATTTTTTAATTTTACATCATATACTCCATTTTAACGGGAATTCATTGACAAACGTAATGGCCACCCATTGAATTTTTTATTTTCTTACACTTAGACAACTTTCATGGTTTTTCAATTTGCAACGAGCATCCGTTGAGAAGTTCTAACATATACCAGTTGAAATGCTTTAATCTGCCAATGGATACCCGTTAAAATGAATAGAAGTTTCCAATGGATACCCATTAAAAAATTTCAACAGGAATCCGTTGGAAATGGTCATGATAGCTATGCTCCGCATAGTACCCTCGTTGCATCAGGACGATGTCTTCAACGGATGCCCGTTGAAACATAGACGTACAACCATTTATGTCATTCATTGCCTCACAAACACAATTTTTCAATGGGTATCCGTTTAAAATGCAATGGATGTTCGCTGGAAACTCAACAGTCGTGTCACTTAATTACTTCCGTTAAAGTGACATATTTTCCAACGTGCATCCGTTGACATTTGAATCAGATGTCCATTGGAAATTTCTATATTTAATCCATTGAATATTTCATTTTCAATAGAATCTCTAAACCAAAACATCAATTTCTCTAAAAAATAATTCCTAATTACTTAAACAAAATGAGAGCTCGATAGTTTATCGGTCATGGTGGGTTGTTGGTAGGTTCCTGATGCGTTATCAAAATTAAACAAATAACCTAAACTACCCGCAAGTACACGGCACGTGTGTAGTACTTCAGGTGTCGATCCCACAGGGACTACGCAACACAACCTAAACTCAAACTACGAATCAAACTTGCTAACGAATGAAATATAGTTTTAAGAATTAAATACTAAAAACAAATAAATAAACTAGTTCTTAAGAATGAGACAAACGTTCCAGGAAACCAATTTCAGCTCAAGACTACCGAAACCAACAATCAACCTATCTATCATGCAATCCCAGTCAAGTTATCTAAGACAGACGATCCTAATATGATATCTACCCTCTCTCGAGGCATAGACACGTGATCTAGTCAAGTTGCCCCCTACTTTCGTGGCTGACACCTTGAACAAAACCCATAAGACCTATGATTCATCCGTTTTACCCTCAACCGCTGCAACCCTACTTTCGTGGCCTAACCTCGGTTGTTCTAAACCTGATCTTCTAGGACTAGAATTCTCCTTTCGGTCCTTCTCCTAATCCCTAGCACATGCATTTACTTGGCCTTCGTAAACACAAGTCATTTAAGCACTCAGATAAAGAATAGAGAAACGAAAACGGGAAGATGCATTCAAAGATAAATCAAAAGTGGTTCCGGGATAGCCATGGGCTAATCCCTTCTCCTAGAACAAACAAATTACTCGCTCATGTGTCCGTAAACAAACATAAACGAAATAGAAGGTCTAAGGAACATGAAAACCAAACGAAACCGAAGTCTTGGATTGATCTTTAATGCTTCTTGCAAGTCTCCTTCGCAAGAACCTTTCCTTCTCTATACTCTCTCTCTCCTTGATCCGTAACTGAAAACTGAGTGAATGAGCTCGACCTCTCACTCCTCTCTTCTTCTTTCCTTCCTCTTTTCTTTCCTTTTCTCCCTTTCTTTTCTTCTGGCCGCTCAGTTCTTCCTTTTGTTGCAACAGCCACCGATTGTTGTCTTTTCATGAGTTTCCATTCTTGAATAAGTTGGGTGACATTTCCATTACTTTCTCCAGCGAAATATCACTTATTCCTCTTCTCTAAAGTTGTTTTCCTTATTGTATAAATCCCCAACAAACTCCCATTTGTTTTAAGATAAATTAATTTATTTGGAGTTGCAGGTGACGGACACGACCCGCGCGGGCTGGGTAAGTGACTCGCTCGGGTGCAGCGCGGATGATTACACGGGATCGCGATGAGAAAAGAGGCATCCCGCTCGGGCTGGAAGGTGCCCCGGTCGGGCTGGTCTACTGCCCGCTCGGGCTGAGGTGATGCCCGCTCGGGCTGAGGGCCCGGGCGTGGTATTTCTTGCCCGACTCGTGCTCAATTCGCTGGACAAAATCACCGTAACAAATGCCCGCTCGGGCTAGGGAATTACCCGTGCGGGTAGTGGCTATTCCTTACCGATTCTCGTCCCGTTTGTTACGTGATGATCCTCGATGTTGGTACTTTGTCTCGTGCACGTCTTTTAGCTCCAAAATGAACCGAATACGCATAAAAGCCTGTAAGAACATGAAACCACGAAAACAAGTAAAACGGATACGAAATCATACGTAAACATCGCATCTATATCGTAAACGTATCTAAAATTGTGCAAGAAATACGTATGAAAACAAGATGATCAAAATCCCCCATACTTGAATATTTGCTTGTCCCTAAGAAAAACGTAAACGTGGAACACGTGGGGTATATAAAATCCGAGAATTCCCTTTCTCCTAGAAATACTGCTAAAGCGAACCTAACCGATGAACTAGCACGTCGAGAGCAAATTCGACCTAATTAAGTTTTCAGTCTTTATCCTGGGTTCACCAAGGCTACCCACGAGAAAGTAAATCGAAAGAAAACTAGACAAGCCACCATAACTCTCTCCACCAAACAAGACTTCAGACAATGCTAAACCTAGAACAACCGAGGATACTTGTTTCTTTTCCGAGCTTCTTTCTTTCTTTTTTCTTTTTTTTCTTTTTCTTTTTTTCTTTCTTTTTATTTTGTTTTTATGTCTCCTTTTTCTTTTCTTTTTTTTCTTTTTCTTTGCATACACACTAGACTTCTAGAACGTCAGATTTGAAGGGATCCAACCTCTACTTAGACCTAGACTACCGATGACGGTATACTCATGCATCTCGTTCAAGAGTGCAGCGGAGTAGGCGGCGTTTTATTGTGCCATGCCCTTAGGACGTAGAAAGATGATCGCCAACCCACCACTTAGACCCGAGCCATCGAAAGAGTATCAAGGTCGATGCACTCATATCGATTTTAGATCATGCTTTTAGGCATTATTTCTATCGACAACGGAGTGTTAGTGTGCGGTTTTAATCTGCAAAGTAAGCTCGATTCTATATGATATAATAATCCTCATAAAAAGGTGAAGTAAAGCATCGTCTACACGAAGTATGGCCATCTGGATAGAGAGAATAAACGATAAACTAGCCTAGCAACCTCGTCTAAACCCCCCACAAGCAGCATTAGGATCCCCAAAGACCTACGACCTATTGTTTTTCAGTCGACTAATAAGTTCTAACGCTTAGGGAAAACCTAGCTCAAACATGCAAAATCTCACGGAAAAGACCAACGTCTTAAGGATCCTAGGTTCAGGGTTCATCTCAAAACGTGGCACCGGACAAGTGCCTGGGACGACTCTGACTCACGAAATCAAAAACAACCTAAAAACTACGAAATCAAATAGAAAATGAAAGAAAATGAAACGAAATCACCTGACAAACGTGAGCTGCTCCCCCAGACTTAAATTGAACGGCATCCTCGACGTGAAGCTCCGATGGAGGGTAAGAGAACACGTTTGTGGTGGTTTTTTTTGTGTTTTTCTGGTTTTTTTAAAGAAAACGATTAACAGAGTCTTAAACTAAAAACTAAGAAAAAATAAAAACAAACAGCTGGGTTGCCTCCCAGAAAGCGCTTATTTAACATCTTTAAGCTTTGACGTCTCCATTCCTCATGCGTGCACGACGGGTGGATCGGAAAAGGAAATGGAGTTTCCACTTTCTATCGGTTGAGCAGCGTTGTAGAGCTTTTGTCGCTGTCCATTAACTTTGAATGTTCCGCTCGAATTGCTCCATAGTTCCACGTCTCCGCGTGTGAAGACTTCTCGTACCTGAAAAGGACCAGACCAATGAGACCGTAGGTTGCCCGAGAAAAGCTTAGGACGAGAATTGAAAAGTAGAACTAAGTCACCTAGTTGCAAGTCATGAGGTAGGATCTTTTTGTCGTGCCATCCCTTAGTCACTACTTCTTTCTTTGGAAAATCATGCACGGGATTCACTCGTTCGCTGCCCGAGGTTGGATAAATGGTATCTACATTGAAAATTTTTATGACGTCTTTTTCCATTACCTCGTGCAAGTACGGGTGCAGCCTCCTTTGAGTTTCGGTGGAAGGTTCGTGGTTGTCTTCCGTATAATTTTCGTGCATACACATTGAAGAGCTGACTCTGCTACGCTTCTTTACGCGTGTGGGTTGTTTTCTCATCTCATATGCACTCAAGTTAGCATTCATAACAGCAGGATATGTTTTATCGCATTGAATGTACTCATACCGAAAAGAAGACAGAGGTGGCTCGGGCTCAAGTTTGGACGTCTTCTCCACTGCGAAATCAGCGTGCGTTTCATGTGGTATCTCCTCACATGAGGCATCTCCTAGTGCTGCAATATCACTCATGAATTTCTTGTACATCTCAGCTCCTTCGTCCGTGAATCCTGCATTTCCGCAAACTAGTGTTAGGCATTGCATAAGCGGATCGGAAACACTTACTTGATCATGTGTGTCTTTTGATAACTCGTCCAGCGAATCCACTCTAAGGCAAGACTCCTTGCATAAGGGTCCGTTCATGGGGCTGGAAGTTTGAATTCGATCGTCTCATCTCCGACACGTAAGGAAAGCTTTCCTTGTTGTACGTCTATCATGGCACCTACAATAGCTAAGAACGGTCTACCAAGAATAATAGGTACCCTAGCATCTTCTTTTATCTCAAGTAAAACAAAATCAGTAGGAATGCAAAGCTTACCTACCATGGTGGTAACGTTTTCAACAATTCCCACCGGATACCTTACCGAACGATCCGCGAGGCGTAGACACATCTTTGTAGGTTTGAGATTCCCGTAGTCCATCCGCTTGAAAACTAAGTGTGGCATGATGCTCACGCATGCTCCTAAATCGCACAAAGCATTTTCAATATCAATATTACTTATTGTGCATGGAATGGAGAAGCTTTCGGGGTCCTTCAACTTTGGTGGCAGCTTGTTTTGAAAGATAGCGCTGCATTCCTCGGTGAGTGCTACCGTCTCGTTCTCTTCAATATGCTTCTCTTTGGAAAGTACCTCTTTGATGAGTTTGGCGTGATTAGGCATCTTTTGAGGGATTCAATGAATGGGATGTTGATGTCAAGCTTCTTGAGACCCTCTACGAATCTATCCACTCGTTCTTCATTCTTACTGCTCACCAACCGTTGAGGAAACGATATAAGAGGTTTGTACGCCTGTGGGGCAACATATGGTTTGCCTAAATCTGGTTCAACTACTTCAATAATCGCAATCTTACCTTTTCCTCTATTCATGGACGTTCTGGCAGCCTTCCCTTGCTCTTTGGAGGGCGAATTCTCAACCACATCACCGCTGCACACAGAAATAGCATTCACGTACTCTCTCGGGTTCAATTCGGGTTTACCTGGAAGCTGTCCGAGATTCCGAGGGGATGAGGCAACTTGATGTGCTACTGAGTTCTCTAAGCTCTTAACATGGTTGCTCAAGGATTCCATCTGAGTTTTGAGCTTGCTAATCGCTGTCCCCACATCCGCATTGAATTTGGTTTGCGTTGAATGTTGCTGCCTTTGCTCCTTGATAAATTCGAGCAACACTCCTTCAAGGTTCAACGAAGAGGCTTGAGGAGGTTTAGGAGGTGCGATGGTACATGGGATGCAAAACCCATCGTTCCTGCATCAGCTTCTACATCAGAAGGATATAAGGAGAGATGTACATGACTCGCTTAGTGAGAAAGGACAAATACCTATAAATCAAGGGCCATCGGCATCAGTTAAACCAGAAGCAATGGAAATGTTGGAGCAGGAAGAACTGTCGCTGGAGATGCAGGGATACGAGAAATGGATGTAGAAGGTGACGTTGAAAGAGATGGAGAAGAAACTGAACGAAGGGTTTTGGGAAACTTCAATGATCTAAGTATTTTTGAAGACGATGAGAACTCAGTCATGATAAACAATTGACGGTAATGAGTCCTTCGTCTAGTTCCATTGAACAGTCTCCTCCCATGGCAGTTCGACGGAATAAAAAATGCAGCTCCATGAATCATTATATCCCGTTCCAATATATATGGTTGTTTTGGGGAGCCAATCATGCCGGTGATGTACTTTTTATGAATCAATGTTAATCTTGATTCCATTTTGATTCGGATCATTTCAGCAAACTCCGGTGTGGATTTGAAGCTTTGGTTGTCTTTAACCATACAACGATGGTATTGTCGCGAAGGAAGAGGTATGCAAAGCTAAATTCTCTGATGTGCCTCAATATAAAAAAACCCACATAATTTTTAGATTTCAACGAGAATGAAGGGAAAAGATGTGTGGCACCTCATTTAATTCAGTTTTGAATGTGTTTCTTAAGATTTTTCTTTTTTCTGTTTTGATTGTCGTTTTTAAGGTTTTGCTTTCTTTGACTTTTGATTGTAGTTTTGATTCATGAACTCTCTTATATATAATTAATTTTGATTATGGTTTCAATGGGGGACTGCATGCCATTTGATTCGTGTTGGAGCTGCCTTTCGCTGTGATAGCTCTGGTATTATCGCTCACCTGTTTGAGTTCCCAGATCCTTATATGGCGAGCTGAAGAGCATGTAGTGCCAAAAAGATGTGGAAATTATTATTAATTGGATCACTTTAGTAACTAAACTCAATTTATTTCTTATTCTATTGACATCAGGTGGGTGATTATCCCCACAGGAGATATATCATAATTTTGAAAAGCACAATGAGGAAAATAAGCATCCATTTAGTGAGGTACCATAGCCACAAAAGTTGCACTTACATTTAACCTACATCTACATCTACATTTTTGCTTTTATTGCACCATTCGAGGATTAAGAGTGAAGTATGGTCTTACATGTTTCGAGAGCAATGGTAAGTGGATTAAAGATGGAGCTGGTCAAAATAGAGTTGGTATTCACCATGTGTCGATTCTCCACAAACCAATAAGGTTTGCTAGGTAGATCATCCCATGGAATTTTCCTCTTCTCATGTTAGCATGGAAATTATAGTCGACATTGTCATGTGGAAACACTGCGTATTAAAATAGCCAAGCATACTCCTCTATCTGGTCTCTACCCCGCAAAAATTCTTCAAGAGATTAGATATGATATATGATATTGTCCTCAACTTTAAAATTTCTTACTTTGCTTTACAACTTTCAAAGTTATCTGCTTGTCTATTCATTAGATATGGCTTTGAACTTTAGATGGCAGTCCTTTTTGGATTTAATGATTTCATCATGTATATGTGTAGGAGCATCTAAATGTATCTGATAAATGTTATGAAGTTGAATATTTATATTTTTTTTCTCATTTTAAATCATTTTATCAAATTATGTAATTTGTTTTATCGATATTCTTCTTCTCCTTGCTGAGGATTCCAATTTTTGTTACAGGCTGAACTTCCGCCGGATGTTGTAAACATAATTTTTGGATTTTTTCGGACTTCTCGTGCAGCCATTGCCCATCACATGGATATCGATAAGGTGATGAATAAACTCTTGAGACACTCTTCTTATGATTTGAATTTCATTTTATTCTAAAGGAGTGTATTGTATATAATTAAGTCATTACTACTTAATCACTCACAAAAAATGATCATGCATAAGCAATCAGAACAAATTTAAACATAGCTAGGACAATCAAAATAGACTAATGATGTTGCGGTTTTGATAAAGCTCTTCTTTCATGGCAAAAATCGGGTTCATGCCTTAGTTTTCAAAGCCCGATAGGAATCAGGCATATGGGTTGGACGCTTTTTTTATCTCGCTTGAATAGCAAACCAAGTCGTTGGGCCTCGGGCTAACCCATGAGCAAACACAAAACTAGGTAAACCCTAGAGTTCACTTACCTTTCGTCGACTTACATTTTTTCCGACTTCACAGACATTTTTCGAATCTTCGACTTCTTCACTTTCTTTCCTTTATCATCGATAAAATCATTGGTCGTTCGTCGACTTCAGGATTTCTCTCCTTATCATCTTCGTATTTGTCGATTTGATTCGTGATCTTTGTCTTCATCTTTGTATTCATCTGTTCGCTTCATTGTCTTCGTCGATTTGGTTCTCCTTGACTTCGTCTTTATCTTCGTCGATTTGGTTATTATTTCGTCTTCATCTTTGTTCGATGTTTTTGTCTTTGTTTGACATTCTCGTCTTCATCTTCGTATTTGGTTCGATTTTTCTTTATTGATATGTCTCGTCCGCGAGAAAGATGGTGCAAGGAATTGACGAAGCAAAGTAGGATCAGATTTAGGGTGAGAGGAATCAATGAAGAAAAACAAGAATGGAAAAAGCTTGGGCGAGAGAAATTGATGAAGAAAAAACAATTCTCTTTAGGTTCATGTTTGCATATTAGCCTGCACAATACAAAAAACTGGACGAATTGGACTCTAGTCTAGATATTTAGAATCGTGAAATTTTGGGTAAGATTGGCCCGAATCCATTTCTTGTGGATTTTTCGCAGGTTTAGACGAGACCAATCTGATTGAGAATCCTATTATATATATTTATATATAAATTTATTTACATATATATTATATATATAAATATGTATGTGACTTTCAATATATATATAATTTCTAATAGATATATGATCTTTTTATGAATTCGCCGCAAAATGCAATCATATTGTAAGATAAAAACTGCATTTTGATTTTCGTGATTGATAATGTATGCGGAGAAACACGATATAACTTATCACATTATAATCTATTAAAAACCATTGCAAAATTTGATTTTTTAATAGTGGTCGGAATTCATGAACGTGGTTTTTAATGGCATTTACGGTGTAATCAATCACATCCATATTTGTTTCCTATTTGTTTCCGGTTGTCATTGATCCAAGATTTTTATATAATTTTTCTTTAAAGAAATCGCCGCGTAGGTTCGTATACACCTAAAAAAAATACAGCAATATATTATTCAAATTTTTTTTTTGAAAATATTACATATTTTAATTTTTGCAACAATATACACACGTGTACGTATATATACATAAAAGCAAACGATATGAGATTCGTAACATACTCCATTAATTTGTCAGTATCTCTGGAATGGGGTGGTTGTGAGTGTCCTTTGGAATACGGACTAATTATATGTATATTATATGATAATATATATATATATATATATATGTTGTGAATTTAGAACTTTCTGTAACAGATAAACTTGGTAGCATAATAGAGGAAAAAAAATTAAAGGATGATGATAAAGAAAAGAAAAGAAAAAGAGGGACAAACTTTGGTGCAGCAAGCTGCCGGCCAACTGTACTCAAAGCCAAGAATCCCTCGACGACGTTTTTCCTTAATTAATGGATGAAATTAATTGTTGCATTTTTAATTAATACTTTCAAATTCTCTTTTTTTTTACCAAATTTTTCTTAAAAAATGTCTAACTAATGAAAAAGGCAACATGATAATAGTGTTCAACAAACTTAATTAATCATGGAAAAAAGTCTAGAAATAATTGCCAAATACATTAAGAAAATTATATATATATTGTATGTTTGTATGTATTAAAAGTATACGTGTAACTCAATCTTAATTTTGTGGACGATTTCAGACAATTTTTTAATCTTAAATTTTTAAAAAAATATATGAAAATATTGTGATATCTTAAATCGTAAAAGAAATATTTTTCATATGATATTATAGACGATTTTTATATGTTGTTATATTGGTATATATAATAAATAAAGATTTCTCAACTAAAATAGATTTGAAAAATCCAACAAAAAGAACGTAATGGAATAGAAGTACAACTACCCAACTTGCCAAGTGCTACATAATATCAAAGTTTGTTTGGGGAAGACCAAAATCATTTGTATTTCATGTATTGAAAAAAAGAAAAAGGAAAAATAAAGAAGCAAAGTAATAGGTGATATTATCCCATTCTCTTTTAGAGGGAGTGGATTCATCACTCATAGATAAGCCAATAAAGCCTTCAATAATTAGGCCTATCATCTCCAAAAATAAAACAACCAATTTGGTACGTACGTTACATGGAAATCTTATCGCAATTTTTTTTCCAAACTTTTTTTAAGTTTGCAACATTTTCTCTCTATAAAATAATTTAGGGTGAAAATACATAATTATAAAAAAATCAAAACTATTTAGAACGGAAGTTTCGTAGCTAATTACAAAGACAAGTTTTAGAACATTTTGATAACCATAATCAATATCTCAGTCTCATTAATGATTAATCGAATTCTATATAAATAAACATTATAATTGGATTAAACTGTATATAATGTAATTTAAACTGATATAATTTATATATCAATGATACATTTTTCATACCGACCAAATTTCAAAACAATAATAGTAGTATATTATGGTGAGAAAAACTTTAAAATATTTTAGGACAAATCCAATACAATTCATGCAGTTATTTATAGTTGATAGAAAAACGTCAAACTAAGATTACAACAATTCTATAATAATGAGAGAAATGTCTGAAAATAATTTTTAATTTTTAACTTTTTTAAATTTTTAATTTTTTTCATTTAATTTGAAAAATATAACTATATTTTTTAAAAAGATTGTAAAATTAAAAATAGAAACAAAGTAAAAAAAAATTTAATATGATATTTTTATATCTAAATATAAAATAATTAATTATTTAATTCATTCAAATAAAATATAAATTATTTCTAAATTTAATATAATTTTTTATCTATTTAACTTTTTAATATTTTAATTAGATATGGTTAAATTTTAATATGATATTTTTTATCCAAATATAAAAAAATTTATTTCATTTGCAAATAAAGTATAAAACATTTAAAATTTAATATTATTTTTTATCTATAAAATATTATAATTAATTGAAATAATAAAATTGTGTCTCATATTTTACTCTAATTTTATTTTATTATTATAAATAATTAAAAATATAATTTTAAATCATTTATTTTTGTTTAAAAATTATATGCATACAATTTAAACTTTTTACTTTGTACATGAGTAGAAACTATAAACCATTTTTAAAACTACAATTTTTTAATATCTTAAAAATTATTTATTATATCTAAAATATCATTAACTTTTTATATTATTTTTCAAAAAATATAATTACCTTAAAAAAGTTTCAAATGAAAATTATTTAATTTATTTTAAAAATAGAAATATTTTTAAATGAAAATATTTAATGAATAATTTAATTGTTATTTAGTTTAATTTCCACAAAACCAAAATTTAATTTTCTCTCAAAAAAATTAAACTCTAATAACCCGAATAAAAAATAACTTCCCACTTTTAATTTTAAAAAATTATTTTTTCTTCAAAATTCAATAATATTTATTTATTCTATCTCTATATATTATAAATTTATTTCAACTAGAAAAACAAATTTACGGTGTTTTGCAAACAAAATTATGATATTCAACCATAGAAAATAAATTCATCACTAAATTCTACAAAATAAAATTTTTTGTAAGTATTTAAATAATTATTAATTCTATCTGTTTTTTCATTTATATTTTTTAGTTAATTGGTCTTTTAAATTTTATTGTTTTTTCTTATACTATTGTTTTTTCTTATACTAATATATTTTTCATGATGATAGAATTCAAATATATATAAAATCTCATGTTCCAAAATTCAAAAAACTAATTAATGAATGAAAATATTGTATTTAAAATAATACTAATTACTATTTAAAATAATTAATAAAATTTTTCATACTAATTACTATTTAAGTAATTAAATAAAATTTTTAAGTTAATATGTATAAAATCCATTATTTAACTTCTATTTTTTTGTAAAAAGTAATTACTTTTAATTACTAAAAATTAACATTAATGAGATTAACATTACGACTTTTAGAAATGAATTGAAAAAAATTTAATTACATATTAATTCAAAATTTTAATTATTTATATGTCAAATAAATTATTATAAATAAAATAAAATTTAATCCGATAATTTGTTCATATTATAATTTTTGAATTCTAATTTATTAAATTTAGAAATGAAAAAAAAATAAAATTTTAAAAATAAATATCGTTTATATAAATTAATTCAAATTTATTATTGTAATTTTTAGATACAAAAACTTATTATAATTGTTTGATTTTTCATTATAGTTTGTTTTATATATTTGTCTTCAATTATTCACATTTTATTTTTATTTAAATTTTTGTTCATTAAATCACTCTAACTCTTGATAAATTTATTGAAATAATAATTTAAAAACATTATTCCACTATATATTTTCATAAAAATTATTACGAAAACAAATAAATATAACTTCAAAAATTATTTAGATTACTTCAATTAAATACTTTTCAATCTTCATTTTCCATCTAATTTTTAATATTTTTATTTGTTATAAACGTTAATATATAATTATTATAAACTAAATAATTAACCACTACAATTATATATCGAATAACATGTATATTAAAAACAGTTGTCAAATAAAAAGAAAACTTTTTTTAAGAAAAATCTTAGAATTACATCACACCAACAAAAAAATTATTTTATTATTTTTGAAAATTAAAATTTTATTTTTATTTGTTGAAAATTTTTAATATTTTTTAAAAATTAAATATTGGTTAAAAAACAAGTCACTTAAATTTTTTTCAAACTTTTTTTATTATGTTTTCCCTACGCAAGTAATCTCATATATAACCTTTTATATTATGCCATCTACGCAGGGTTGCATATAAGATTCAGTTCATGTTTGGAGCAAATTTAACCGACAATTTTTTTATGGGTCATATATATGTATTAATGTAAATGTTTGTACAACTTTAAGTTAGTTAATAAAACCAGTCATAATGCCTTTTATACTATAGCTTATAAGCATGTGTATTATAGATATACAGACATGATTTTGACCTTCACTGGTCAACACTTTCACAGCAGATCTTCTCGTCTTCCTAGTCGTAGTTTTTCAAATATTGGTCAACGCTTTTTATTCGTCAAGATTTCCGTAATTTTTCACTCATAATTTTTTTGTATTGTTTTCACTTATTATTTAAAACCTTGAATTTCTAGAATTAAATAATTCCAATTATTTCATTTTATTTTTTTGATATGGAGTATATAACCAGTAATTACTTAAAATTTAGAGGATGGATGGACTGTTAAAAAATATCAGTATTAAGATAAATTAGATTTCATATTATTTTACTATATAATTTATAAGAACCTTATTGATATATAATTGTATATTATGAACAAAAAATCAGAATAATTTCTAAATTTGTTTTTATCTGATAAAAAATATAATTATTAAATTTTTACATAATTATTTAAATTTATCTATTATTTTATAATTACACATTAATTAAAATTATATTTTTAAAATAATATATTAATTAACATGTCATTTACAAAATAAATTATAAAATTTTTAAGTTACTTTAAATTAATCAGTTTCACAAAAAATATATTTGTAAATCAATATAAAAATAATTTTAAAAAGTTATATAATGTTTAAAAATAACATGTTAATTTATTGTGATAAAATAATAGGTAATTTATGAATAAATATATGAAAAATAATTTAGGTATTTTTTAACATTAAAAATTATCGAAAATTATTATGGAATTCTTATAAAAAAACTATAACATCATATTTAACTTTAAAGTGTTTTGATGTTAATTTAACAGACAAACAAGATGAGGTTTCTTATTTGACTTTTTTATTTTACGTGTCTCCCGATACTTTGCTTGGATTTTTCTTTGCATGATTTGTTACAATTGTTTTACCTATTCGTGTCCATATTTGCTTTTCTAACTATATATTTATTGACGTGCTAAAAATGATCCATATTCATAAAAGATCTCTTAATTGCTTTATTATGCTGACAGATCTCAATGATACATACATATACATATATATATTATTTAATCATTAATTTTTTATAATATTATAAATTTTAATTTCGAGCTATTTCATCTCTATCAAATTCGGTAATCATATTCAGCAGGTTGATAAAAATAGTAATTTTACATAAGTTTAAAAAACTCATATGCTAATTGTTTACAATTAATTTATGTAATTTATATATTTTTGGAATTTGCATGATAAGTAGTTTTTCAATACCATCTTTGAAGTGGTCGGTAAAATATATGAAAAACCAAAAATATAATTCAGTATTTTATCTTTTGTTAAATAAAAATGGCCTAAGAGCAATCATTTCATATCTCTTCATATAAAAGTGTTTGTTGGTTATAATCATCATGCGTGTTATAATATTTTCATATATTATAAAAAATATGTTGCATGAATCGAATTGGTACGTCACGATGGCCATGATTTGCCAAAAAGTTTGGAAAAAACGGAGAAATACCATGACGTCGTTATAACTATAATGCTGTTCTCCTGTCCCCAATTTTCTTTTACTCCATATATATATATATATATATACACACACTAGTGGTGTACACCGTGTCATAAGATACTATTCACCCAAGTAAAAATATCATATATGTATATATAAAATGCCAATTAGAGAGTAATATATGATCAATGATACTATTCACTTAAGTATATATATATATATATATTAGTGGTATACACGTGTGTCATAAGATACTATTCACCCAAGTAAAAGTATCATATATGTATATATAAAATGCCGATATATGACCAATGACACTGTTCACTTCGTCTTGTGTTTTATATATATTAAAGATATATATATATATTTATATATATGAATCAATATATGACTTTTGACATCGAGGATATCGAATCCGTTCAAAAAGAATTTAATTATTTGATTTTAGGAAATCTTATATATATTTATACATAAATTATATATAAATTTATCAAAATATTATCATTTAGTAATTCTTTTTTATATGTTAGTAGAGTTCTCTTTATAAAATATATTATCTACTAATATTGGACTTCGTATATATTATAAATAATTTGATATATTTTTAGATTTTTTTAAATATTTTTCGATATGTAATCGATGTTGGGGTTAAAACGGTACCATGACACGTTCGATGTGAACCAACAATACACAAATATCTTATTTGTGTGAACCTATGATGATGATAATATCTAGTATGATAACGGATTTTGAACGACACAACCAATTTATCGTGGAAAAACTCCCCAATGTGAGGAGTAAAAACCATAGGACCGTAGTCCACTATAATAATTTATGGGTTATAACGTCCTCACAAACACCAATATAACGAGAAATACAACACCTAGATTTAAAGAATATCCTACCAATATTCTAATTCAGAAACATCCAAGTGAACCCAAACACCTAGCTGTAACTTAGATCGTGAGCAATCTTTATATTCTATGATTCCATAAACCAATGTCTAATCCAACCATATAAATCAAAAGCAAACGGATGCAGAATACATCTGTCAAATTTCAGCTTAATCGGAGAAGAACTCATTGTTCGATTTTCTAAATAACTAAAATTGCGCGTGTGAAACTGCACCAGAGGACATTCATGGTAATCAGCTCGTTTCTCCAAAACTGACAAAATATGAGGCACCGCCAAGAGATCTTATCTTCAACGCACCACACACATCTGAATGCACCAAATCAAGTATCTCCGATTTTCTTGACGGTGTGGAAGACTTTAAGAAAACTCTATTTTTCTTTCCCGAAAAATAATGATGACACTTCTTCAAGTGCAACCTAGAGCCCTTGAAGAACCTCTTCTTTGACAATACATACAATCATTTCTAGCTCATGCGTTTGAGTCTCCTATGCCACAACTTAATAGTGTTGTCACTCTCCAAAATATTGATGACATCCTTAGAAAGCTTAGCCTACATCAAATACAATGACGAAAACTTTAGACCTCGAGGTACAACCATGGAAACCTTTGGTAAACTTCCACTGATCACTACTCAATGTATTGCAAAACCCTTAATCGTCAAGTCTTCTGGCAGAGATCAAGTTGAACTGCAAATCTGGAATGTGCTTAACTCCTTTAAGCAGAAGTCTACTACCAAGTATAGTCTCCAAGTAGACATCTCCAAAGGTAACCCCATATTAGATAACTGATTCAACAGACCTTGAAACTCGTTCAAGTGATCTGTTACTGGAGTCTTTTCGACGTATTAATCAACCAACTTCTTACAATTTAATATTACAGTGTTTCGAGAATACAATTGCTCCAACTTCTTCCACAGAGAACGAGCATTTGTCTCACCATCCACATGATTAAAAATTTTATCATCCACCCATTTTCGTATCAATGCTTCTACTTTTCGATGAAGCAATGTCCATTGCTCATCGGTTTTACCCTCGGGTTTCCTTTTAATAGTCAATGATAGATGACAATTATTTACATACATGAGGTCTTCCATCTTACCCTTCCACACGTGATAGTTGGCACCATTCAAGCTAACCATACTACTAGTATTTGCTTCCATTGTTTAACACAAGTTTACCGGACAACCAACTGATGCTCTAATACCACTTGGTGGGGTTAGAACGGCACCACAACACGTTCGCTGTGAACCGAAAAACACAAACCCCTTACTTATGTGAATCTAAGAGGATAAAAATGTCTAGTATGATAGTGAAAATTAAACGACACAACCGATTTAACGTGGAAAATCTCTCCGATGTGAAGAGTAAAACCACGAGACCGTAGTCCACCCAAAAATACACTATAGTAATTATGGGTTACAATGTCCTCACACACACCAATATAACAAGATATAAAACACCGATATTTGAAGAATATTCTACCAATATTTTAATCCCGAAATACCCGAGTGAACTCAAACACCAAACTGTAACATAGTCCATAAGCAACCTCTGTATCCTATGATTCCGGTAACCAATGTCTAATCCAACCGTACAAATCAAATTCCAAAGGATTCAGAATACACCTACCAACTTTCAGTTTAATCGGAGAAGTAATCACCGTCCGATTTACTAAACAACTGGAACTACGCGTCTGAAACTGCACCAGAGGATAGTCACTATAATCAACTTGTTTTTCCAAAACTTACTGTTGGATTGATAATCCCACTTGGTAGAATCAAGATCTACGAGTGATGAAATTCACCTTAATATTTCACGCCAATCGGACTAAGAAAAGTCATTTCTCCTCTCCTTCACTCTCTTCTATCTCTTGTCTTGGATGTTTTTCTCTTGATTATATGCTAAAACCAATGGGTATTTATAGCAACTTATTTTACCTTTTAATTAGGTACTTCTATCAATTAGGCGAATGAAAAATGTGCACATACCAACCAATTAGTTATAGTTACCAATTTGGCAAATAAAACATGTGCTCAAATTGGCATTTCATCACCTCCATATAAAAAGGAATACCAAAAATCAGAATAGCTAAATTGGTCAAAGATATAAAGAATTTGGCAGTGATTAACAGAAGAAGACACAAAGAGAATAAGTGTTTTTGTTTTATTTCTCACAATACATATGAAACTATTATATAGAGAAGGTTACAACATTCAAAAGAAAGAAAAAAAATAAAAAGTTACAATTATATGAAAATGGAAGAATATATGCACACAAAAACGGCAGAGGGAGAATAAGGAATGATTATAAAGGATCGAAAAGTTTCCATGAGTTAACGATGCCCAGGATCTTCTTGCAAAAGATAGTGTTGATTGTAATCATTGTAATTAAATCACGAGATCTTCTTGCTAAAGATATGACGATTGGAATCATCGTGATTGAATCACGAGCTCTTCTTGCCAAAAATATAACCGATTGTAATCATCGTGATTAAATCACGAGATCTGATGTTAATATTTCCCCTCAAGTTTGTAATGATCAAGGATTGAAAAGTGTAGCCTCGTTAAAACCTTTACCAAAAAACTCCAGTGGGAAAAAACTTGACGAAAGAAAAAGAGTGCTATCACGAAACAGTACTTGTGTTTGCATCATTCGAACTTAGTCTTCTCGGCAACTTTAGGATATCAAACAGGCTCATCATCTTTTGAAGACTTGTACTACTTCTCTTCCATAGAGATTTGGTAAATAGATCAGCTAGCGGGTCCGAACTCCTTGTGTAAGTAGTTGAGATTATTTTCTTTTTTATTTTCTCACAGATGAAGTGGCAGTCGACCTCGATGTGTTTTGTCATTTCATGAAAGATCGCATTCTTGGCTATGTGGATGGTAGCCCAAATGAGCTCACAGGTAGTGTTAGCCATGCTTTTGTATTCGGCTTCATCACTAGAGCGAGCGACCACACTCTATTTCTTACTCCTCCAGGTGACTAGGTTCCCCAACAAAGGTGCAGTACCCAATTGAACAATATCAATCAATTCTATCTCCAGCTTAATTAGCATCGTAGTACCCCCACGATCATTGTATGACCATTACACTTAATACAAATTCCTATTCTCGATGTCCCCTTTAGATATCTGAGAATTCTCTCCACAAGGAACCAGTGTTACTTCCTTGGAGCATGCATGTGATGGCTAGCTTGGTCCATGATAAAACAAATATCCGGTCGAGTGATGGTGAGATAGATTAGCTTTCCTACAATCTATTGGTATTGAGACACCTTTGATGAAAGTTCCCCATATTGATGATCTTTATGCTTCTCTTCAATGGACGTCTTAACTGGTTTAGCACCGAGCTTCCATGTCTCAATTAGAAGATCAAGAATGTATTTCCTTTGGGACAAGAATAAACCATTAGTAGAACAAGTAACTTCAATTTCAAGAAAATATTTCAACTATCCTAAATCTTTTATACCGAAGGTTTGTTTTAAGAACTCTTTTGTGTTTTCAATGTTGATACGATCATTTCCCAATAAAATAATTTCATCAACGTACACGAGAAGAACGATAGTACCTGATTCATATCGAGGTTCTACTGTCGGTTGATATGATCTTGCATCAACTCGTTTTTTCAGTTGAGTAACAAAAAACGTAGAGAAGAATTGAGATCTAGTGATACTAGAGGTTTTCAAGATCAAACAAAATTTGTTTCTTGTAGAACCCGTGTTCCTTTTAGAAATGGACTTCACGAAACATAATAATTCGTCCTGAATATGGATCATAGCATTTTTATCCCTTCGAGGTCGGACTATATCCCACAAACATGCACTTCATGCTCTTTGGATCGAGCTTAGCTCGTTGATGTTCAGTAAGAAACACATAGCAAAGCACTCGAATACACGAAGATAATCAATATCAGGTTTTAGTTTGTTTAGTACCTCATATAGAGATTTGTCTCCAAGATATTTGGTCGGTAGACGATTGATGAGGTGACAAGCTGTGATAACAGCATCCCCCAAAAATGTTTTAGAACTTTGCAATCGAAATTATAGTTCGAGATACTTCTATTAAATTTCGGTTCTTTCGTTACGCTACACCGTTTTGTTACAGGGTATATTGACATGAGGTTTGGTGAACTAACCTATGATGGTCGAGAAATGATATGAGTTTATGTTGACAAATTCACCACCGTTATGTGTACGAATGCACATAATCTTTGTTTCATATTGACTTAGAACATTGTGATAAAACTTGACAAAGCACTCATAGACAACAAATTTCGATTCAAGGAGGTGTAACCATGTAAACTTGGATTTTTCATCGATAAAACTAACAAAGTATTTCTTCATATCTCTAAAATAACATGGAGTTATCCACACATAAGAATGAATCAAATCAAAGCATTTATCATATATTATTTTTGAGACTAGGAAAATAGTTCTATAATGCTTGCCCAAGATGCAAGATTCACATTTCTCATTATCAAACACAATATGAGGAAACACATGCTTGAAAGCGTGAAAAAGAGGGTGTCCTAGTCTAGCATGCCACAGCCTAAAGAAAACAAAAATTCTTATTATAAATGAGGAGACAAAACCGATAATGCACGAGGCAAAGAATCTAAGAACGCATAAAGCTCTTCGAGGACATAGAGGCCATTCGTAGAGTCTCACCTCCTATACTTTTTTTGTCTCAATATTCTATAACTAGAATTTGTTAGAATCAAAGCACACAATACAATTACAGCCATGAGTCAATTTATGAACCAAAAGTAGATTAGTTGTAAAATCAGGAAAAAATATAAGCCTGTTGACACTACAAAAAAACACGTTAGTTCCAACGGACGGGGCAACGGATCCGTCCGTTGGAAGAAAATAGCAACAGATTGCAACGGATATGTCAATGCTTTCAACGGGAGCATATCCGTTGCAATCCGTTGGATTTTGTAACGGATTTTAACGGAATAATGCCGTTGCCAAATCCATTACAAATCCGTTGACAATTTGCGACGGATTGTAACGGATAATATCCGTTGGCCATATCCGTTGGAAGACCGTTAGAATCCGGGGGAAATATTCTGATGGTCATCCATTGACAAATGTAACGGTAATCCGTTACCATTTGTAACGAATGGCCGTTGATATTGTTAATTTCGAGGTTCAACCATCGAAATAAATTCGTGAGATCTTGCAACGGGCATCCGTTACACATGCCAACGGATGTCCGTTGAAAATTTAACTATATATATGGTTGAATCTAAAACAATATCAACAATATCAATATCAACGGATATGAATCAAACAAACCACCAATATCAAGTATCTTTTGCTTCCATGGTTGAATCTAAAATAATTTTGATAAATTTTCTTACCGGTGGTGAGGAAGTTTATTAAGGTGGCTTTGGATTCGATTATGGAAGTAAAGATACTGGTTTTGGTGACGGAGGTAGCTGTCGGATAGAATTCTATGTTAAAGTTTTTTTTATGTAAATTATTATTGTTATCATATGTTAATTATGTAAAAAGAGATATAAATGAAATTTTAGACTCTATATTTCGGTTTTTGCGTATTGATTGCAAACACTTAATGGAGCACGACCAAGCAACATCCAACAGCACGATCGGGCATAGAAGGAAACACGGCCAAGTTGGAATGCATTCTACAACACGACCAAGCAGCTAACAAATCATGACCAGGCTAAAGAGGAAGACCACATGCACGACCGAGCAACTAAAGTAGCACGATCGGGCTCATTAACTAGAAAGCCGTTAGAAATAGCAACGGATGACCGTTGATATTTTGAATTTCGAGGTTCACGGGTCGAAATAAGTACCCTGAACCTGTAACGGCTATCCGTTGCAATTTCCAACGGATGTCCATTGGAACATTAGCTATTTAGATCTTACCAACGAGTGCGTCAAACCATCAATAACAAAAACATTTTCGAAAAAATGTCGCTGGAAGGTAGGGTTGCATGTATCCATGGTTAGGAGGTTTAGGCTCGGAAGAATCACTCCTCACCG
>CM071870.1:10376122-10398867 GCA_036759665.1 Gynandropsis gynandra
GTCGAACGGAAGCCCCGTCGAATCGAGAGCGAGAGGCGTCGAAGGGGTTTCGAAACCCCCATTCGTCGCCGATTCGCCGCTCGACTCCGCCCTA
This sequence comes from Gynandropsis gynandra, assembly GCA_036759665.1. Taxonomy (NCBI): domain Eukaryota; kingdom Viridiplantae; phylum Streptophyta; class Magnoliopsida; order Brassicales; family Cleomaceae; genus Gynandropsis; species Gynandropsis gynandra. The sequence continues at coordinate 10,376,217 of CM071870.1, forward strand.
GCGTCCGTCTCCTCCTGCTCGCCGTCGCCACCCGTTGGACGCGCAACCCTCGCCCTTCGCCCGCGTCGCCGCCCTGCGCTGAAGAATCCGTCGAGCGACCAGTCGCTCGACGCGATTTCTCTCTCGTGCGATCGACGCGATTTCTCTCTCGCGCGATCGACTCTCGCGTGTCGCCGCCCTCCTTTGCAGCCACGCCGGTCTGGGAGACGCCAGCCGCCCTTCGCCTGCGACGGACGACCCTTGTCCGGCGAGCTAGGGCGTCGGCCGTCGCCCAGAAGCTCCATCTCCTCCGCCTGCGCGCTGGCGAAGGTTGTGTGTGCGCGCGTCCGGCTTTTCGATCCGATTTTTCACACAAAAATCCGAAAACAAATCCTAAACATACGACCAGACGCTCTGATACCACTGTAGGGTTTTATTTTGTTTACTACGTGTTTTATAACGATCTAGTTATGTTCGGATTAGTTTTTCACGGATATTCAACGACAAACAAATACAGAAACAATTTCAGGGTACCTGTAGCGTTGAACGTGATGATCGTCGGATGTGAGGCTTGATGGTACAAGCCCTCTACGCGTATCCACGCCGAGATCGGCCTTCGCCTTCAACCTTTGGTGCGGAATTTCCGATGAACGAAACTGTTTCGTTCTTCGTTTTTCTGTTTGACGGTTACTAGGGTTTTTGTTTGTGATTGTGTAATATGATAACGAAAACCTAATTTTCGTTTCTTATATAATTATTAACTTTTAATAATTACAATTTTAACCCGAAATTATTCAAATATTACATAATAGGCAAATTATTTTCAATCTTAAAGTAAAAGTTAAACGAAAAGATAACCAATTAATTGATTGGATTTAAATGAAAATTAATTATATAAGCATATACTAAATCTTATCCTTCTTTGGGTGGATCTTTATTTATCCTAATAAATTTATATTTTTAGAAACTTTAAAGAATAGAAAGGACAAGAAACATATAATCTTTAATCATTATTCATAAAGATAATGTAATAGTCAAATTAGAGGCAAAATATCTGCAATAAGATATTTTCACATACATTTTAATAGAGAAATTATTTTTACTTTACAAATTAGTCGAGAGTTTTTTTTTTTGTCACACGCACAAAAACAGATCCCAAAAAATATAAATAGTTTGTTTTAATTTTAATCTACGTAATATTTATTTTTACAATAAATACAAAATTACATTTAAAACATAAAGATATTCCATACAATAATACGTAGAACACAATGTTATATTTATATTTAATTTTAAAAATAAATAAAAATAAAGAATTAAATGTTTGTCTATAAATTTAAAAGTCTTTGTCTTTACATTATACGTTATACATTATACATTTTACATTTTATTATTGATAATTTCAATAATTTTAAATGAATTCTTTAGATTAGTTTATTTCAAATGTATATTTGAAAATAAGGATTACAATTTTAAATGTTGAATTTTAAATTATAGTTTATAAATTTTTATACTTTATTGTTTTTTTATAAATTTTTTGAAATAATGTTTAAAAAAAATATAATATATAATTTAAGATTTTTAAAATTATATGTTGTATATTTTACATGGATATTCGTGTGTATACGGTACAAATACGTAGAATTGTCACTGCATCATGTGACTTGGAGCGGTAACAAGGGTTCTCCTCTCATGCGCGCGTGCCGTACACACGCCTCGATTGCCCTGACGTAATGGAAAATAATTTTCTTTTTCTGAAAAAGGCTTACACTTTTAAACTATCCTTCCCAAAATATCCAAAATATTCGAACTGTATTTCATTCGAAAAAATAAATATCTGTAGGAATAAATATAAATATCATAATTTAGATATTAGACAAATACAAATACAAATAGTATAGTCAATTATTCGTAAGTATTCGTATCCTTAAGTACTAAATAGATAATTTATTTAACATATAGATATATATAATAAAATTAATTTCAAGAATAAAATTATAAATAAAAACATTATTATAATTGATTTTCAGATCAAATATAAAATATATAAAGAAATATTTATTATATTTAAAATTGAAGGACTAAAATGTAAATTATAAAAGTTTTAACCCTAATTTAAGGACTAAAATGTAAATTATTTAGAATTTTTTTATTAATTTTTTAAATTGATTTTATTACGGATACGGATATCCGACTAATATCCGAATATTTGCGGATATTCGAATTTACGTATATCCGTATTTACGAATACGAATAGTAAAATCGAATATTCGATAAATACGAATACGAATACGAATACGTATAGTCGAATATTTACTGATATTCGTTATTTACCCACTTTTTTATCTTTTTACCAAACAGAAAAGAAAATGGGATACGATAATGGATTATTTTTTTCAAATGTAAAAAAAAAGTATAATTGTTATATAAGTAATTAAATTTCCAGATAATAAAAAATTTTAAATATATTTTTATTTCAAATTTAAATTTGTGTATTGGCAAATATATTTATGTTTAAGGATTTATTTTTACGACTTTTTCCTGACCTTTTTCCATAGATTATATCCTATTTGTTAAGTTTAAACGAAAAACACCTTCAAATTTCATTAACCTGTTTAAAATTTTATTGGTTCATTTTCTTAAATATAATTTATATCAATTAAAAACATATTTTAAACATTTTGAAAGTCTAACTAAATATTTTACTGGAATGTTTTCTATAATAAAATATAAAGTATAAATTATTATTATAAAATTAATCAGTCGAAAGACTCTAAAAGTGCGTTATGATTATAGTTTAATTTATTGAATCATGTTTGAGTTGCTTCTTATTATTTTGAATTATTGGGGTTAGGTTATCGTGCCACACACATATTGTACTCCAATAATTGCTTCAGTAAATCACATTTTATTCTTAGTTATTTTTTTAAATAATTATTTATTATTTACAACAATTAAATGCTGTTAATTTACAACAGTTTACTTTCTAATAAATTTAATGTTTTACACTTTTATATACAAGTAACGTCGTATTATTTAATATATCAACAAAAAAATAACAATCCCTTAAAAAAATGGAAACTATTTTTTTAATTTACAGAAATCTAATAATACATTAGAATGTTATCAAAAAAAGAAAAAAAAGTAAAAACACTCTGTCTCTAGGTAAAAATAGAATACCAAAGACAAATGTAAAGAAAAAAATATTCGACCGCATTGATCATATCGAATTCTTTTTTAGTACTGAAGTAATTATTTTGTATCGGTCTGTTATTTTAGCTACAACATTTTCTAAATAATTTCTTATGATTCGATACCATTAATTGTATTTGATCATTTGAGACAGCTGTTTTAGGAGTCTATAAAAAAACATTTGAAGAGTTATACTAATTGGATTAAAAAAACCATATTTTCGTTGTATATATAATTAAAAGCAATATTATTTTTTGTCCCATATTTTCATTTATATAATTAAAAGCAAAATTAAATTTTTCACTATGGACAAAAAAGAATGATGGAGATAACGGCTAATATTAACAAAATATATTTAAAAATAAAGAAACGGAAATATATTTAAAAGTGAAAACGGCATAAATGTATATAATATGTCACGTGAACGAGTTTGCTTGGCCAAGCAAGTAGTAACGTAAGTTTGGCAATAACCTCCTAATATTTCTCTTCTTTTTTTTCTTTTAAAAAAACATAAACAATTGCTATTAAAAATGAATAAAATTTAGGATATATTGTTCATTCATATGAAATAAATTTTTTGGATATTTTAGATTAACAATAAAATTCGTTTCAAAATTTATAATTACAAAAGTTTAAAAAGAGATAATATTCTCTAGCTACAACCGAATAATAGAAACTATACGTAACATTGTATATTAAAAACAATCTAAACAAAATTAAACAATGGATATTAATTATTAACATTCATGTAATGGTGTGTGCACAACAATATAAACAGTGAAAAAACGTGATTTCGAAGAAGAAACGCCAAATTTAAACGGAAAAATTATAATAAGGTGTATAATAATTGCATGGATCAGGACTCTAATATGGGTCGCCACCAAAAATACTATTTTTTGAGGATATGAAATGACAGAAAGTATAATGAACTAATAATTTTGTATATGATTTGGACTATGGTATGAGAGTTGGTTATATAATAAAATTTTTTATGGATCAAAACTAACTGTGGACGAATATGAAGCTTTCAATTTCTAATCCATATGTAGTTCATTCGTAAATAGAGACTTTTTTTTTAGATTATCTATAAAAAATTTCATCTATAAATAGATTATTTCTTCTAATAAGTTTAGATATAAAATATATTCTATATATTTTTTTTAGTTCAAAAGAAGAAAAATGATTTGTTCGGAATGAAATTTGAATAAATCTCACAAGTACAAAGACTAATTTTAGGGTATATATAACTTGCCCGAGTATAAATATTTCACCATCTCTACCTTATACACAATTTATATATAAAATGAATATATATATATATATATATATAATGTGTGATAGAGATAAAATCCTTTAAAGAAAGAGCTTTGCAACCAAATAGACATGCATTAATGGTAGTTATCTCTGGAGAGAAAAAAAAGATTGTTAGAAAAATAAAAGAAAATAATGTTAAAGTGATGGTCCTGATCCCCAATTATCAAATAGTTCTTTTTTATAATTCACAACAATTTTTTAAATATATATATATATATCAAATAATTATTGTTAATATTAATAATAAAAAAATATTTCATATATTTATTTTCTTATACCACACTCTCCTTAGCCATTACCCCCTCTATATATACGTGAAGTCCCCAAACTTCAAAGCCCGTGCCATAGCTTGTGTGTTGAGACAAATATATACAAAGCTAGGGTTTCCAAAACACCTCTCTTCTTCTTCTTCATCCCAAAACTATAAATTTTACCTAATACAAAACACTTTAAAGAAAAACATATATACGTACGGTATGGCTATCTTCAACACTCACAACCATTGGGCCTTTGCTTTCGGTTTACTCGGTACGATTCAAAATTCTTCTTCTCATTATCGAATAATAATATACGAAGAATTTTCATTATGTTACAAGTTTACGTATATATTACTTCTTCAATATCTATGGCATTTAGTTCTATAGCTATGTGTTTAGCTTAATATCACTAATTTCATTACATGTTTGTGATATGCAGGCAACATAATCTCCTTTTGTGTGTTCGTCTCCCCAGTGTAAGTTACCTTTATCATCTCCATCTATTCTTGTTTTTGTTACATATATGGTTTCTTATTTGCTAAAGCACTTCAACTAGTTTATATACTATTGGGGTTATATATATATATATATATATATAAGTATGTAAGGGCATGTTAAGTATTTATACACACACGTACACGTCATCGCATGTATACATATATACTAATCTTTGCTTGGTTTAATCATTTTATGCATTTGCAGGCCGACATTCTATAGGATTTGGAAGAAGAAATCGACTGAAGGATTTCATTCACTTCCATATGTGGTGGCGCTCTTCAGCGCCATGCTATGGCTTTACTACGCTACCCAGAAGAGTGACGTCTTCCTTCTCGTCACCATTAACTCCTTTGGCTGCTTCATTGAGACCATCTACATCTCCCTCTTCATCGCCTTCGCCAACAAGAAAGCTCGGGTATGTATTAAATATTACATGCTATTTAACAAAAGAAAATGTATATAATACGATGGTGCATGCAGATGTTCACATTGAAGATGCTTCTGTTTATGAACTTTGGAGGATTCTGCTTGATTCTCCTCCTCTGCCAATTCTTGGCAAAAGGGTCAACCCGAGCAAAGATCATTGGAGGAATCTGTGTTGGATTCTCTGTCAGCGTCTTCGCTGCGCCACTTAGTATAATCGTACGTATATATATTATATATTATATATATTTGTGTCTGATCTTTTATATTATATAAAGTATTTGAATAAAATATGAAAGAATTGATAAATATATATAAATGGAATATTACGCAGAGGGTGGTGATAAAGACGAAAAGCGTAGAGTTTATGCCCTTCAGCTTATCCTTGTCCCTCACACTCAGTGCTGTCATCTGGCTTCTTTATGGCCTTTCTCTTAAGGATTTCTACGTTGCTGTAAGCTCTCTCTTCAATATTCCAAATATATCTGTATTATATATATACAGCTTGCTAGCACGTATACACATATAAATACATATAACCATATATATACACAACTCAAATATTTGAATACGCATAATCTTGAAGATATTGTGTATATAAATATATATAATGCATTGATAATAACTATAATAATGTTATAATATCATCATTATTATTACTATACGATATAAGAAAAGATATATATTTGCATGAAACGGCTCCTTTTGTTTCTAATGTACCTGCGGGCTAATCATAGATTAAAGAGATACGGACTTTAAGAAAATTAAAACTAAAAAGCAGATCCCTTTTGTTTGGTATTGTCGTCTGCAAATAAAATATCCCACAAAACACGAAAGACATTAGTTTTAAAAATCTAAAGAAGCAATAAAGACTCTACCTTTATAAAAGGTTTAATTATAAAAATATTATTTATTTTAAGCAGTAATTTAAAATTGTACGTAACCCATAAAGTACATATGCATATGTGTATATAAAAGTATTTTATCATGTTATGGAGCACTGCTTACACACACACATCTATATTATATCTATATGCCCTTTTCCATTTTTTTTATGATCTACTTTGTTTTATTTATTTGTTTATTTTTGTAGTTCCCAAATGTGATTGGTTTTCTTCTCGGTGCAATCCAAATGATTCTCTACGTGGTTTACAAATACTGCAAAACGACACCGGATTTGACAGAGAAAGAAGTGGAGGCTGCAAAACTGCCCGAAGTGACAATTGATATGGTAAAGCTCGGCACTGTATCATCTCCTGAGCCTGCAATCACAGTCGTCCGATCATCGAACACGTGTAGCTGTAACAATCTAACGGCTGAGATTTATGATGGACCTGACTCTAGAAACGGCAAGCAGTCCTCCTCCGCTAAATGAGAGATAAAACGTTTGACTATGCATTGTTGACTTGTACCCTCTTCGATTACACAAACCCTCCTCGTCCACCCACGTTGTACCTCGTTACGTTCTGTTGTACTTTTTTCCCGAGTTTATCAAGTGTGCGAGGTAGAGGATCATACCCCGGAAAATAATATGCATCCTCGGATGGTATATATTTTCCTGGAATCGATTTCTCTACGTCTTTTTAATTTTTATGTAATTATCTATTGAAATATGTATATTTCCTATTTTCAAATTAACGAAAAATTATAAATATTATTCAATAATTTAATTTCCATTTTTTTCAATATTTTCCGAAGAAAAAATACAAATTTTATAATCTATTATATCTTTTAATCTGAATTTGACTAATATAAAAATTCAGATTTTCTATTCATCCATTCCATTGAAGTAACAGACTTCCTTCTATGCTTCTTTCTCTATAATAAAATTTTGTTGCTATCTTTTTATTCATTGTAAAATTATCATAATATGTATAATTGCGGTCAACTTGTCCCAATTTATGTTAGTTAAGTATTCAAACAAATCAATTTCAAGCAGTTCAAAGCGTAAGCAATAGCAATAATACTATCATTAATGGGAGATTTTCAATAAAGCATCATAGCTGATGGTTCTTTTGTGATCCAAAAACCTGTAAAGACTTTTTAATTATTCATATATACGTTGCGAATGACTTTGTCATATTTACATACGGTACTAATATTTTCGTTTGGTCATGAATATGAGAATTCCTTGCTATATCGGACATTAAGATAAAACCTACTCTATATATGGCAGATGTAATAGTCATAACTAATGAGATGGTTCCATTGCTGGCTAGTTAAGCATTAGATTATATCGAAGGTTCAAGCTATTAGTGAAGACGGGTTGAAGGCAAGATCATGGTGACAATTGATTAAGACATCGATTAGGCAATTCTAACTTTCCTTTTTATTTGTTTTTTATTCTAGTTTATTCCCGAGATATAGACCCACAGGTAAGATTCAAGTTTTAGGTTATAGTGTTGCCTATTTTCAACTCTTCGTACTTCGTTTTGAATTTGTTATTCTTTGCTTTCTTATGGTTTAATGTATGATTTAATCTTTCAAGTTTTGATGACCCCTTTCAGGTGATTGTCACATGGAATAATTTAGATAGAAATATCAAATTAACATAGATCGCATGCATTGAATGAACTTGAGTATCATGTCGAGAGGTGGATTAGTCGGGTTAGCAATGATGATATCGATCGATAATGCATTCAACATGTTAGTCATAATATAGATCGATTGAGTACCTCTGTTTGGCCATCGTATTGTGGGTGATAGGCTGAACTATACTTCAATGTCATTCTTGCAGCTTGAAGATTTAAGTCTAAAATTCACTAAAAAATATTCGGTCTCAATCCGAAACAATGCTATTTGGGTATCCATGTAATCTGACCACATCACAGATGAATACATTAACCACTTGAGCTGATGTAAACAAATGTTTCATTGGAAGGAAATAACCATATTCACTGAGGCGATCCACCACGACCAATATGTTGTTGAATCCCTATGAACGAGGCAACCCTTCCACAAAATCCATGCTAATTTCGGACCATACTCTATTCGGTATAGGTAATGGCTGCAACAAGCCGGTCGAAGACAAATTAGAATACTTATTTTTCTAGCAGACCTCGCACCTTTGGATGAATTCAGTAACGTCTCGTTTCATCTCTTTCCAATATACTTCAGCTAATAACATTCGATACGTCTTGAGTTACCCTTCATGTACTTCGATCGATCAACAATGGAACTCTTGCAATAATGTGTCTATCACAGGTGAATCTTTCGGAAGAACAATTCTACCTCGTTTATAGAGGAACCCATCACTCATCCGATACTCTGCTGGAATCCCTTCCAAACCTTCTTCCAGGTTCCCTTTGAGCTCTTCTATCTCCGGATGTACCTCTAGTTGACCTTGTAACTCAGCTAAATCTTTGCTCCAAATTGTCACTATCTCTATATTCACCTCCATCATCGCCCATCTCGATAGTGTATCAATAACTTTCTTCTCTTTGCCTGTGTTGTATTGAATTTCAAAGTCCACTCCTATTAATTTCGTGGCCCACCTTTGATGTCCTGGTGTGACGAATCACTACTCCAATAAGTATTTCAAAATATGCTGGTCTGTTTTGATGATGAACTTCTTCCCGAGTAAGTAGTATCTCCAATAATTGACAACTTTGTCAATGGCTAATAGCTCCTTCTCGTAGATCGATTTAACTTGTCCTTGAGGAGAAAGCCCCTGTCTTAGATAGGCTATGGGTCTGCCATTCTGCGTTATGACCACGTCTATGCCATGCCATGAAGCATCGGTTTCAACCACGAAAGTTTCGCTAAAATCTGGTAGAGCTAGTACCTGCACTGTGGTCATGGCGAGCTTCAGCTGCTCGAACGCGATATTAGAATCTGAGGTCCATTGGAAGGCGTCTTTCTTCGACAACTCCATTAATGGACTTACTATCTTCCCATAATTTGAACAAATATTTGGTAATACCCTGTAAGTCCAAGAAAACCGCGAAGCTGGGTTATATTCCTCTGTTATGGCCATGTTTTCATTGCTTCTATCTTCTCAGGGTCCACCATCACACCTTCAGCCGAAATTATGTGCCCCAAATACACATTCTGTGACTGAGCGAAGGAGAATTTCTTCTTATTGGTGTAAAAACAACTGGTTAGTAGAATCTGCAACACTTGTCTTAGGTGATCCGTATGCTCTTTAACACCCTTACTGAATACCAATATATGGTCGGAGAAAACCAAGATTGTCTGTCGTAGTAGGTGTCGAAAGAGTCCATTCATTACGAACTGAAATGTTGTTGGAGCGTTTGATAACCCAAACGGCATTACCAAGAACTCGTAATGTCCTCCGTGCGTACGAAAAGCTATCTTTGGTACATCCTCCTCTCTTACCCGAATCTAATGGTAACCTAATTTGAGATCGATTTTGAAAATGCAGATGCTCCTCGAAGTTCATCTAGTAATCCATCGATAATAGGAATGGGATACCTATTGGGTATTGTATTTTGTTAATAGCCTTGTAATCCACACAGAATCGCTGATCTCCATCTTTCTTTGGTACTAGCAAAACCATACTGAAATTCAGACTGATGCTAGGGCGTATAATGCAAGCTTGAAGCATCTCGGTGATCAACCTTTCAATTTTGTTTTTCTGGGTGAATGAATATTTGTAAGGCCGATTGTTACCGGAGCAGCTCCTTCCACCAGATGTGTCGCATGCTGTCGTGACCTTTTCGATGGTAGGTCCTTGGTTCTTGAAATACCTCCTCGCATTCTTGTAACACCCCATTTATTCGATCATCTGTATTAGAGATGTCAATGAGTTGGGTTTTATAGTATAATTGGGTTGGGTTCAACCCCGACCCATTTAATAATGGGTTATATAGGTCAGGTTAAACGGGTTAAACAGGTTTATTCATATAATTAACATTTTGTATATATAATTTTTATCATTTCATATTTATGATATATACTTATATATAATATATATAATTTGTATATATATTTTTATCATTTAATATTTATGATATATACTTATATATAATAGATATTATAATTAATGTTTCAATATTCAAACGAATAATTTATGAAACCGATTTCACCCATTTTAACTCGATTTCATATAAATTTATCAAATTTTAACCTGATTTCATCCAATTGTAACTCGATCTCGCCTAATTTTCCGAATTTTAACTTGATTTCACCGAATTTCAACCCAATTTCATCCAATTTTGATTCGATTTCATCTAATTTTAACCCAATTTCACAAAATTCTAACTCGATTTCACCCAATTTAACACAATTTCACCAAATTGTAACTCGATTTCAAATAAATTTGAAATCCTATGAAATTGGATGAAATCGAGTTAAATTGGGTGAAATTGAGTCATACTTGGATGAAATCGGGTTGAAATTCGGTGAAATGTGATGAAATCGAGTTAAAATCGGGTTAAATTGGGTGAAATAAATTGGAAATCCGGTGAAATTGGATGAAAGCGAGTTAAAATTAGGTGAAGTTGAATCAACATTGGATGAAATCAGGTTGAAAGTCGGTGAAATGTGATGAAATCGAGTTAAAATCGGGTTTAAATTAGGTGAGCTAAATTTGAAATCCGGGGAAATTGGATGAAATCGAGTTAAAATTGGGTGAAATTGAGTCAAAATTGTATGAAATCAGATTGAAGTTCGGTAAAATGTGATGAAATCGCGTTAAAATTGGATGAAATAAATTTGAAATCCGGTGAAATTGGATGAAATCAAGTTGAAATTGGGTGAACTTGAGTCAAAATTTGATGAAATCAGGTTGAAATTCGGTGAAATGTGATGAAATCGAGTTAAAATTAGGTGAAATAAATTTGAAATCCGGTGAAATTGGATGAAATCGAGTTAAAATTGGGTGAAATTGAGTCAAAATTGGATGAAATCAGGTTGAAATTCGGTGAAATGTGATGAAATCGAGTTAAAATCGGGTTAAATTGGGTGAAATAAATTTGAAATCCGTGGTATTGTCGTCTGCAAATAAAATATCCCACAAAACACGAAAGACATTAGTTTTAAAAATCTAAAGAAGCAATAAAGACTCTACCTTTATAAAAGGTTTAATTATAAAAATATTATTTATTTTAAGCAGTAATTTAAAATTGTACGTAACCCATAAAGTACATATGCATATGTGTATATAAAAGTATTTTATCATGTTATGGAGCACTGCTTACACACACACATCTATATTATATCTATATGCCCTTTTCCATTTTTTTTATGATCTACTTTGTTTTATTTATTTGTTTATTTTTGTAGTTCCCAAATGTGATTGGTTTTCTTCTCGGTGCAATCCAAATGATTCTCTACGTGGTTTACAAATACTGCAAAACGACACCGGATTTGACAGAGAAAGAAGTGGAGGCTGCAAAACTGCCCGAAGTGACAATTGATATGGTAAAGCTCGGCACTGTATCATCTCCTGAGCCTGCAATCACAGTCGTCCGATCATCGAACACGTGTAGCTGTAACAATCTAACGGCTGAGATTTATGATGGACCTGACTCTAGAAACGGCAAGCAGTCCTCCTCCGCTAAATGAGAGATAAAACGTTTGACTATGCATTGTTGACTTGTACCCTCTTCGATTACACAAACCCTCCTCGTCCACCCACGTTGTACCTCGTTACGTTCTGTTGTACTTTTTTCCCGAGTTTATCAAGTGTGCGAGGTAGAGGATCATACCCCGGAAAATAATATGCATCCTCGGATGGTATATATTTTCCTGGAATCGATTTCTCTACGTCTTTTTAATTTTTATGTAATTATCTATTGAAATATGTATATTTCCTATTTTCAAATTAACGAAAAATTATAAATATTATTCAATAATTTAATTTCCATTTTTTTCAATATTTTCCGAAGAAAAAATACAAATTTTATAATCTATTATATCTTTTAATCTGAATTTGACTAATATAAAAATTCAGATTTTCTATTCATCCATTCCATTGAAGTAACAGACTTCCTTCTATGCTTCTTTCTCTATAATAAAATTTTGTTGCTATCTTTTTATTCATTGTAAAATTATCATAATATGTATAATTGCGGTCAACTTGTCCCAATTTATGTTAGTTAAGTATTCAAACAAATCAATTTCAAGCAGTTCAAAGCGTAAGCAATAGCAATAATACTATCATTAATGGGAGATTTTCAATAAAGCATCATAGCTGATGGTTCTTTTGTGATCCAAAAACCTGTAAAGACTTTTTAATTATTCATATATACGTTGCGAATGACTTTGTCATATTTACATACGGTACTAATATTTTCGTTTGGTCATGAATATGAGAATTCCTTGCTAGATCGGACATTAAGATAAAACCTACTCTATATATGGCAGATGTAATAGTCATAACTAATGAGATGGTTCCATTGCTGGCTAGTTAAGCATTAGATTATATCGAAGGTTCAAGCTATTAGTGAAGACGGGTTGAAGGCAAGATCATGGTGACAATTGATTAAGACATCGATTAGGCAATTCTAACTTTCCTTTTTATTTGTTTTTTATTCTAGTTTATTCCCGAGATATAGACCCACAGATAAGATTCAAGTTTTAGGTTATAGTGTTGCCTATTTTCAACTCTTCGTACTTCGTTTTGAATTTGTTATTCTTTGCTTTCTTATGGTTTAATGTATGATTTAATCTTTCAAGTTTTGATGACCCCTTTCAGGTGATTGTCACATGGAATAATTTAGATAGAAATATCAAATTAACATAGATCGCATGCATTGAATGAACTTGAGTATCATGTCGAGAGGTGGATTAGTCGGGTTAGCAATGATGATATCGATCGATAATGCATTCAACATGTTAGTCATAATATAGATCGATTGAGTACCTCTGTTTGGCCATCGTATTGTGGGTGATAGGCTGAACTATACTTCAATGTCATTCTTGCAGCTTGAAGATTTAAGTCTAAAATTCACTAAAAAATATTCGGTCTCAATCCGAAACAATGCTATTTGGGTATCCATGTAATCTGACCACATCACAGATGAATACATTAACCACTTGAGCTGATGTAAACAAATGTTTCATTGGAAGGAAATAACCATATTCACTGAGGCGATCCACCACGACCAATATGTTGTTGAATCCCTATGAACGAGGCAACCCTTCCACAAAATCCATGCTAATTTCGGACCATACTCTATTCGGTATAGGTAATGGCTGCAACAAGCCGGTCGAAGACAAATTAGAATACTTATTTTTCTAGCAGACCTCGCACCTTTGGATGAATTCAGTAACGTCTCGTTTCATCTCTTTCCAATATACTTCAGCTAATAACATTCGATACGTCTTGAGTTACCCTTCATGTACTTCGATCGATCAACAATGGAACTCTTGCAATAATGTGTCTATCACAGGTGAATCTTTCGGAAGAACAATTCTACCTCGTTTATAGAGGAACCCATCACTCATCCGATACTCTGCTGGAATCCCTTCCAAACCTTCTTCCAGGTTCCCTTTGAGCTCTTCTATCTCCGGATGTACCTCTAGTTGACCTTGTAACTCAGCTAAATCTTTGCTCCAAATTGTCACTATCTCTATATTCACCTCCATCATCGCCCATCTCGATAGTGTATCAATAACTTTCTTCTCTTTGCCTGTGTTGTATTGAATTTCAAAGTCCACTCCTATTAATTTCGTGGCCCACCTTTGATGTCCTGGTGTGACGAATCACTACTCCAATAAGTATTTCAAAATATGCTGGTCTGTTTTGATGATGAACTTCTTCCCGAGTAAGTAGTATCTCCAATAATTGACAACTTTGTCAATGGCTAATAGCTCCTTCTCGTAGATCGATTTAACTTGTCCTTGAGGAGAAAGCCCCTGTCTTAGATAGGCTATGGGTCTGCCATTCTGCGTTATGACCACGTCTATGCCATGCCATGAAGCATCGGTTTCAACCACGAAAGTTTCGCTAAAATCTGGTAGAGCTAGTACCTGCACTGTGGTCATGGCGAGCTTCAGCTGCTCGAACGCGATATTAGAATCTGAGGTCCATTGGAAGGCGTCTTTCTTCGACAACTCCATTAATGGACTTACTATCTTCCCATAATTTGAACAAATATTTGGTAATACCCTGTAAGTCCAAGAAAACCGCGAAGCTGGGTTATATTCCTCTGTTATGGCCATGTTTTCATTGCTTCTATCTTCTCAGGGTCCACCATCACACCTTCAGCCGAAATTATGTGCCCCAAATACACATTCTGTGACTGAGCGAAGGAGAATTTCTTCTTATTGGTGTAAAAACAACTGGTTAGTAGAATCTGCAACACTTGTCTTAGGTGATCCGTATGCTCTTTAACACCCTTACTGAATACCAATATATGGTCGGAGAAAACCAAGATTGTCTGTCGTAGTAGGTGTCGAAAGAGTCCATTCATTACGAACTGAAATGTTGTTGGAGCGTTTGATAACCCAAACGGCATTACCAAGAACTCGTAATGTCCTCCGTGCGTACGAAAAGCTATCTTTGGTACATCCTCCTCTCTTACCCGAATCTAATGGTAACCTAATTTGAGATCGATTTTGAAAATGCAGATGCTCCTCGAAGTTCATCTAGTAATCCATCGATAATAGGAATGGGATACCTATTGGGTATTGTATTTTGTTAATAGCCTTGTAATCCACACAGAATCGCTGATCTCCATCTTTCTTTGGTACTAGCAAAACCATACTGAAATTCAGACTGATGCTAGGGCGTATAATGCAAGCTTGAAGCATCTCGGTGATCAACCTTTCAATTTTGTTTTTCTGGGTGAATGAATATTTGTAAGGCCGATTGTTACCGGAGCAGCTCCTTCCACCAGATGTGTCGCATGCTGTCGTGACCTTTTCGATGGTAGGTCCTTGGTTCTTGAAATACCTCCTCGCATTCTTGTAACACCCCATTTATTCGATCATCTGTATTAGAGATGTCAATGAGTTGGGTTTTATAGTATAATTGGGTTGGGTTCAACCCCGACCCATTTAATAATGGGTTATATAGGTCAGGTTAAACGGGTTAAACAGGTTTATTCATATAATTAACATTTTGTATATATAATTTTTATCATTTCATATTTATGATATATACTTATATATAATATATATAATTTGTATATATATTTTTATCATTTAACATTTATGATATATACTTATATATAATAGATATTATAATTAATGTTTCAATATTCAAACGAATAATTTATGAAACCGATTTCACCCATTTTAACTCGATTTCATATAAATTTATCAAATTTTAACCTGATTTCATCCAATTGTAACTCGATCTCGCCTAATTTTCCGAATTTTAACTTGATTTCACCGAATTTCAACCCAATTTCATCCAATTTTGATTCGATTTCATCTAATTTTAACCCAATTTCACAAAATTCTAACTCGATTTCACCCAATTTAACACAATTTCACCAAATTGTAACTCGATTTCACTCATTGTCATCGAATTTTAGCTCGATTTCACCCAATGTCATTGAATTTCAACTCAATAAAATTGGGTGAAATTGGATGAAATTGAGTCAAAATTGGATGAAATCAAGTTAAAATTCGATCAAATGTGATGAAATCGAGTTATAATCGGGTTAAAATTGGGTGAAATAAATTTGAAATCCGGGGAAATTGGATGAAATCGAGTTAAAATTGGGTGAAATTGAGTCAAAATTGTATGAAATCAGATTGAAGTTCGGTAAAATGTGATGAAATCGCGTTAAAATTGGATGAAATAAATTTGAAATCCGGTGAAATTGGATGAAATCGAGTTAAAATTGGGTGAAATCGGGTTACAATTCGGTGAAATCGAGCTAAAATTGGGTGTTAAAATTGGGTTGAGATTCGGTGAAGGTGAGTTAAAATTAGGTGAAATCGGGTTAAAATTGGGTGAATCAGGTTAAAATTGGGTGAAATAGGGTTAAACGTAGGTGAAATCGAGTAATTAGATGAAATCAAGGGAAATTGAGTGAAATCGAGTTAAAATTGGGTGTAATCGAGTTAAATTTGAGTGACGATTTGAAATTCTATGAAATTGGGTGAATCGGGTTAAAATTTAGAGAAATCGAGTAAAATAGAGGCCAAAATCGGATATTCGAAATGACGGTGAATTTGAAGTGAAGGATAAACGTGCTTAATGGGCTAAATGGGTAAAACCCATTAAAATGAATGTAAATGGGTCTTAAACCCATTAAGCCCATATAAATTTATGCCCATTTATAAAGAACCCATTTATATTTTAAATGGGTTGGTTGGGTTGAATTAACCCACTAAACCAACCCAATTTGACATCTCTAATCTGTATCACCATTCTGTTTGCTGTTGCCGCCACTGAACAAGGAAGTCAGCTCTAACAGATATGTTATATCTTCCTCCTTGGAATGTTTCACTAGTGTATTTAGAGATACTTCTGTTTTCAACAGTCTCGGATCTCCTTTTAACTATATTCTCTAATTTCCAACTTGAAGCCGATGCAATTTCCAATTCACTCGAGTTTCACCCAATTTCACGTGCCATTTATATCCCAAGACTATGTCAGTATTTTCGAGATCGAACAGTAAGAAGTCCTCTATGATTTGTACTCCTTGGATCATTAAACACAATGATTTACATTTTCCTGTGCTTGATATTATCGCTCCATTCCTATTAAGACCTTGAATCCCACGTCGGAGTGATTGTTAGCCATTATTTAGAAAAAATGTCTCTGATATGAAATTTTTGGTGACCCTCGAATTAATCAAGACTACCTCTTGCGAAACGATCTGAGTTTTCGATTTGTGGTGAGTCTCACCATTGATTTTACTGAAAGTTCAACAATCTCTTTTCCTTCCCCTCTTTATCCTCTTGTACCTCTTCTTCCTGAACCATGCCTTCAACATCCAGTCCTTCATCATCCTCCTCTACTGCCTTGAACTTGAAGGATCTATATTTACAAAAGCGCCTCGGACTGTATTATTTCCACAACAGAAATAGAGTCCCTTGTTGCATCGTTCTTGGATCTCAACTGCCGAGACCCATTTAGTGGGTGTCTCATTTTTGGGTTCTTCTATATTGCAGCCATCATTGGGAGCTCCTCCTTTATTCTGGAGGGTTTGATAGAAATTTTTTGGTGGTTGAGGTACCCATGGTTTCTGTCGCTATTCTAACTCATCTTGTTCTTTGATCATGATAGCCAACTCTGTGATTTTATCCAGTCCAACTGGCTTGTACCTGCTAACTTGGTTTTGGATGCTCTGTTTCAATCCATTCATAAAAGTGTCTTCAAATACATCATCAGCAAGGTGAGGGGCCGCCACCGTAAGCTCTTCAGACTTCAATCGATACTCTTTTACGGAACCCTTTTGCTTCAACTTCATCATCTGTAGAAGGATTGCACCTCCATCATTTGTCGAAGGAGTGAACCCTTGATCCATCTGGACCAAGTTAATGCCTTTCTTGCCATGCTTCCTAGAGCCTCTTCCAACATCTCCCACTCTGGAACTTAGTTTACGGCGAAATATTTCTCCGCTCGAAAAAACCAGTCAACTGGGTTTTTGCTGAAGAACAAGGGCAAGTCTAACTTTCTCTATGTGTGCATAGTTGATCCTCCTGAGTTCTGTGTTCCCATTTGCATCTGGATTGGTACTCCACTTCCTTGACCTTCATAACTAATAACGGTCCCTTTCTCGGTAACTTGTCGCCGGGTTTCTCTCCACTTTGTTGCCATTTTCATGATCTCGCCCCAAGATCCCATTATTACTGCTATATTCTTGGTAATTTTGGCCATCTGTGCTTCCATCAGGTTGGGCTGTTGAGCTGTTTCTCCCTCAGCTGCTGCTGCTTCAGATTGTTGGTTCCTTCTCGTCATCCTTCGATTGTGTTTTTGTCTCTCATAACGAGTGATAGCACTAGAATTTTTGTCGAGGGTGGTTGATTCAAGATAACCAGTCTGAATATAACTTCCTTCCTAACCTTCAGCATCCAACACCTTTTTATATCATATATAGTCATTACCCCAAAACTTGACCAAGCATATTGATTTTTGTGACCATATAAACTTAAGAAATGTAGGGTCTTTCTCTTTCTCATGTTTTTTTCACAAAGCCAAGAATAACTTACCATTTCCATAATATCTCATCTTCCACCGTATGCACCAACAGGAAGACCGCCACCTATGATTTTCTCAAGGGTTGTTAGGTCAGAGATGATGTCGAAGTATTCTTGGGCTCCACCATAGACTAACCGGAAACCTGTCATGACTTCATCGAAGATGAGAAGAGCACCATTATCTTGGGTTAGTTGGCACAACCATTGATGAACTCCAGTTTAGGAGGGACCATTGATAACTAGTTCAAAGATGATTTTAGAAATCTTGCCTTTATTAGCCTCAAAGAGCTTCTCAACAGACACAATATCGTTGTATAAGGTCGTTAAGGTATCTAATATAGCTGCTTTGGGGACACTGGGCAAAGGCACGTGCAAGATGAAGCATGTTAGAACCAATCAATTCGGACCTAGTATAATTCAATAGAAAAAACAGAATCTATGGAACAGAGCAACTAATAATGAGTAAATCAAATTGTAAACGAGGTTACCGAACGTGAGTTGATCGAGGCCTGCGATGAGCAGTGTCCTTAGACAGAAATTTGTCCTCACTTCTGCTTAGAGGATGCAACGATCTCAAGAAATTCGAGACTTCTTGACGAATCTACTTTGTAAGTATTTTTCTCAGAAAAACGGATGATCATATAGAACAAAATGATCTCCTATTTATAGACTTTCGACCATCAGCAATTTTCTGGAGCCTTGAGGAGCCAAAAAGCGTTTTTTACCGAACAATTGCAATTGTTGTCCCTTGAACAGGAGCCAAATTCGTTCAAAATGGAGATGTGTGATTGTTGGCTTCAGAACCAGTGCTAAACCGAATTTAAAGTTGATTTCGAAAAACTAAACCGAAAAAATTTAAGTTAAATTCGGAATAAACCACTTAGCCCAAGAGCCCAAGGCCCAAGGCCATATCTTGACATTTAATATTAATGCCCAAGCCCATGAAAAACCCATGCCCAAGCCCATGATAAACCCACTTCCATGTCTTGTAGCCCATTTAGACATGATCATTAAATGACCCATTATATACATGGGTTCATTTATGTGATTTTGTCAATGTGGGACTCTTCACCTTCAGTTATCCCTACAATACCCCACATTTTCTATTCAAACCGAGATAATACCCCACATTTGAATAGAAAATAAGATATTAGGACCATTTCGTAACTTCTGAGAATGGTGTTTAGATATGCATCTGAAAGGTGTCTTTTGGACTTGAACCTTTCATAGTGAATACTTATCGAATTTACTTTGTGAGATAGTGAATTCAAGTCTTGAACTACTCACGTTTCGCAGTAAATCAAAACAATAAGTATCACACATATTAAACGATACATTTCGATTCTTACGGTTGTGTTCATTCTGGTCCTGATCATATCCTTCATTCATGAGAATTTTAGAGAACTTAGCCATATCAGTTCTCAAAGATGCAACCCCACATCAATCTCATATAGGAGTTGCTAATCAGAAATAGTCTGTCACTATTCCACTTTTGAAGCTATTAGCATCATTAAGAATCCAAGGTCTTTAGTCAACGGATCCGCAATGTTTTCTTTTGATTTTACGTAGTCAATGGATATTATTCCATTTTTTAGCAAGTCTCGTGTAGTGTTATGACGTCGCTTTATATACCTCGATTTGCCATTGTAGATTTGGTTCTTAGCTCTTGAGAGAGCAGCCATACTATCACAATGTATGCAAATGGCAGCAACAGGCTTTTGCCATAACGGTATTCCTTCTAGGAAGTTTTTGAGCCATTCGGCTTCTTCAGCGGCTTTGTCTAAGGCTACAAATTCCGCTTCCATAGTCGAGCGTCACAACACAGTTTGTTTTGATGATTTTGGACTTACAATCCGTATTGTTTGAAATCCAGTTTGCATCACAATATCCTTCCAACACCAGAGGATATTTTGAGTAATGCAACCCATAACTCATCGTATGTTTCAGATATCTCAAGACTCTTACTAACGCAACCCAATGTTCTTTTCCTGGGTTGTGAGAATACCTACTAAGTCGACTTATCGAATATGCTAAATCTGGTCTTGTACAATTCATGATGTACATTAAACTCTTAATAACCCGAGTATATTCCAATTGTGATACACTCTCACTTTGATTCTTTTTCAGGTGAATAGATGGATCATATGGAGTTACAACAGATTTATCATCAAAATGTCGAAACTTCTTCAGAACCTTTTCGATGTAGTGAGACTGCGTTAAGATGTAACCTTCTGGACTTCTATGAATTCGGATTCCTAGTATTACATTAGCAGGTCCCATGTCTTTCATATCAAAACAAGAGTGCAACATCTTCTTGGTTCGAATGATCACGTCTTTGTTTGTATCCATGATTAATATATCATCGACATAGAGACATACAATGATATATGCGTCTTTGTACTCTTTCACATAGACACATTTATCACATTCATTTATATTAAATCAATTTGATAATAACGTAACATCAAATTTCTCATGCCATTGCTTATGAGCTTGTTTAAGTCCGTAGAGAGATTTAATCAATTTACAGACTTTCTTTTCTTGACCTTTGATTACAACCCTTCGGGTTGGTCCATATAGATTTCTTCGTCCAATTCACCATTCAAAAATGCGGTTTTTACATCTATTTGGTGAATCGCCACAATTGCAATTAACGTCTGAATAGACGTAATTCTAGACACATGCGAATAGGTATCAAAGAAATCCATTCCTTATTTTTTTACGATAACCTTTGGCTACTAATCGTGCTTTGTACTTTTCTATAGAGCCATTTGGTCTCATCTTTCTTTTGAATAACCATTTATGCCCGATGGTTTTATGACCCGGAGGTAGATCAACCAATTTCCACGTGTTATTTTGCACAATGGAGTCCACTTCACTTTGGATAGCCTCTTTCCAATAAGGTGCTTCTGACGATTCAATCGCAGCCTTATAAGCCTGAGGTTCTCCTTCGAGAACAAAGGTCATAAAGTCATGCCCACAGTTTTTGGCTATTCTTCCACGTTTACTTTTTCTAGGTTCTACAATTTCTTGTTGAACCGATGAAGAACCAACCCCACCATAAGACGAATCACCATGAGTTCGTTTTGCATGGTTTTTCTCTTTGAAAGGAAAGATATCCTCAAAGAATTCTGCTTCGGCAGATTCCATCACCGAATTCTTGGTTATGTCTTCGACATTGGAATTATGAACCAAAAATCTATATGCAGCACTATTCTTGGTCGGGCCAATATAAATGCAATCTATAGTTTTCAGTCCGAGCTTAGTTCTCTTTGGAAGAGGAACTTGTACTTTCGCAAGAAAACCCCACACTTTCATAGTTTTATAAGTAGGCAATCTTCCTTTCCATGATTCGTATGGTGATTGATTACTCGACTTATGAGGAATTCTATTCAACACATCATTTGCAGCAAGAACCGCCTCACCCCATAAACTAATTGGTGCTCCCGAACTGATTAACATTGAATTTATCATATTTTTCAACGTTCTATTCTTTCGTTCAGCAATTTCATTTTGTTGTGGAGTATATGGTGCAGTCGTTTGATGCACTATTCCATGATAAGAACAAAATTCTGCAAAGTCATTTGAAAGATAGTCTCCTCCTCTATCCGACCTTAAAATTTTTATTCTTTTCTCAAGTTGATTTTCAACTTCTGCTTTTTATATCTTGAACATATTTAAAGCTTCATCTTTTGTATGTAACAAGTATACATAACAGAATTTACTACAATCGTCAATGAATGTTATGTAATAGTTTTTTCCTCCTCTACTCGGAGTTGCTTGAAAATCGCACAAGTCCATATGAATCAAACCAAGAATTTCATTCGTCTTTTCAACAGATCTATGCAAATGACTTGCATATTTTGATTCTATACAAACCCCACATTTTGTTTTTATGTTCAATGAACATTTAGGCAAGA
>CM071870.1:10399028-10444955 GCA_036759665.1 Gynandropsis gynandra
ACATTCAGTTTAAAGAGTCCCTCAGCGAGATAACCCTTTCCCACAAACACTCCACCCTTGGAGATAACAAACTTGTTCGACTCAAACAATAATTTAAAACCCTTGTTACTAAGAACAGAACCAGAAATCAAGTTCTTCCGAATGGACGAAACATGAAACACGTTTGATAAGACAAGTTCCTTTCCCGAAGTTAACTTCAGAACGACTTTTCCTTTGCCTTCAACCTTCGCGGTTGCTTCATTGCCCATGTACAGATTTCCACCATCCTCAACAGTTTGGTATGAAGAGAATAATTCCCTTGCTAAGCACACATGCATGGTAGCCCCGGTGTCAACCCACCAATTAGTGTTGTTGGAAACCAAGTTTGCCTCAATGATATCGACAAACTGATTTTCAACAACGTTGGCTTGGTTGATTGAGGGCTTTCCCGAATTAGTGCCCTTTCTTGTGGTAGCAATCCTTAGCTTTGTGCCCTCATCTCCCACATACCCAACAGTTTAAGGTTGCCCTTATTCTTGCAGTTTCCTTGAATTATATCCTTTTGTGAGCAAGGGCAGCAACATTTGCATCAGGAACCTGTCCCTTCTTTTTCTTATTTGACTTGGCTTCAACCATGTTAGCATTTGCTTCCACGGATGTCATCTCAGCCTTGTCACCGATCCGACTATTCTCTTCAATACGGAGTTTCAGGACCAACTCCTCGAGACTCATTTCCACGGTTATATGAGTCGGATATTTCTTAAAATCTGCCCACGAGGGAGGTAACTTGTCAATGAAGGCACTTACAATAAATGCTGGTGGCAGTGACATACCTTCCTCTTCTAGGTCGTAGATTATGACTTGAAGTTCCTCAACTCTTTTGATAACCGATTTGTCATCGATCATCTTGAAGTTCAGGAACTTTCCAGTCACAAAACGCTTTGAAGAGGCCCCTTCAGTTTTGTACTGTTTATACAATGACATCCACACCTCTTGTGCAGAATCGCACTTGGCGTAGAGGTCATACAGCGAGTCATCTAGGGCATTGAGAATGTAGTTTTTACAATTAAACTCATTATCAACCCATGCCTCTCTTTCGGCCTTCTTTTCAGCGCTAAGAGTGTCTCCTTCGGCCGGGGCCTTAGGAGGCTCCGCAGTCAGAACATAGGCAACACGAAGAGTTGACAGATAGAACATCATCTTCTTTTGCCAACGTCTGAAATCCTTGCCTTTGAATTTCTCAGGCTTTTCGACATGGTTGTTTTTCGCACCCGTCATTGATTGGTCCATTAGAACTAAGGAAGTCTCTGTCTAAGATTGTTAGAACCAATCAATTCGGACCTAGTATAATTCAATAGAAAAAACAGAATCTATGGAACAGAGCAACTAATAATGAGTAAATCAAACAGTAAACGAGGTTACCGAACGTGAGTTGATCGAGGCCTGCGATGAGCAGTGTTCTTAGATAGAAATTTGTCCTCACTTCTGCCTAGAGGATGCAACGATCTCAAGAAATTCGAAACTTCTTGACGAATCCAATTTATAAGTATTTTTCTCAGAAAAACGGATGATCATATAGAACAAAATGATCTCCTACTTATAGACTTTCGACCATCAGCAATTTTCTGGAGCCTTAAGGAGCCAAAAAGCGGTTTTTACCGAACAATTGCAATGGTTGTCCCTTGAACAGGAGCCAAATTCGTTCAAAATGGAGAGGTGTGATTGTTGGCTTCAGAACTAGTGATAAACCGAATTTAAAGTTGATTTCGAAAAACTAAACCGAAAAATTTAAGTTAAATTCGGAATTAACCACTGAGCCCAAGGCCCCAAGGCCCTATCTTGACATTTAATATTAATGCCCAAGCCCATGACAAACCCATGCCCAAGCCCATGACAAACCCATGCCCAAGCCCATGACAAACCCACTTCCATGTCTTGTAGCCCATTTAGACATGATCATTAAATTACCCATTATATACATGGCACCAAGTTTGGTACGTAAAACAACAAACTGATAGCGATGCAAATACTTGGTGAAAATATCTGCAACCTGATGTTGATCACTAATATGCTTTTTCATAACTGATCCCAAAGCAACCTTCTCGCGAACAAAATGATAATAAAGCTCCATATGCTTCGATCTTCCATTGAAAACGAGATTAGTAGAAAGTTAAACAAAAGATAGATTGTCACAATGAAGAATGGATGACTAAACCTAACATATACCAATGTCTCGAAGTATAAATGAGATCCATTTCAATTATGTTGTTGCTGCAGCAAGTGCTCTATATTTTGCCTCACTGGAGGATCGAGAAAGAAATTGTCTGCTTCATAGCAGACCATGAAATGATGTTACCGCAATGAAAGGTGCAATAACCTGTAGTGGATCTTCGTGTGGAAGAACATCTTGACCATTCACTATTCGAGAATGCATGAAGTTGAAAAGTCCTTTGAGACTGTAAGTGAATGCCCATATTGATGGTTCCTTTAACATAACGTAGAATCATTTTCCAAAACATAATTTGAATTAGTTGGATCATGCATTTTCTGGCAGATAACATTAACAACAAAATTAATGCCAGGTCTTGTGGTTGTTAAGTACTGTAATGCTTATGCAATGCTTTTGAAGTGACTTGGATCACTAGATTTCCCAGTATCAAGCTTTGGTTACTACAAAGGAAGAGGTGGTGATTGTGGCTTACACATTTGCATCTCTGCTTTAACTAATAAATTTTCAGCATTTTTTAGTCTGATGCAAGAACATTCAAGCAACATGTGTTTGCACTAGAACTCCAAGGAAATAATGAAGAGACCCTAGGTATTTCATAGAGAACTTTGTTCTCAAAGAATGAACTAACTGTAGAATAAGCTGTGTCGAATTCCCAGTGAGAATAATATCGTCAACATAGAGCAACAAAATCAATATGTCTTCACTATGGCTATAAACAAACAATGAGGGATCTGCTCTACTCCAAAAGAATCCAAACTCCAGCAAGAATGAACTGAACTTGTAAAACCAAGCTCTTGGCATTTGTTTAATACCATACAAAGCCTTCCTCAACAAACAAACATAAGCAGGCCTATCAACATCTTTAAACCCATGAGGTTGTTGCATATAAACTGTTTGTTGTAAATCACCATGTAAAAAGTCATTCTTCACATCCAATTGTGTAATGGACCATCGTTTTACCATGGAAAGAGCTAGAACCATAAGAATTGTAGTTGTTTTAACTATTGGACTGTATGTTTCCAAAAAATCAATCCCTTCTTCTTTATGAATCCCTTTTACTACAAGCCTTGATTTGAGAGCATTAAGAGTACCATCTGCATTTAGTTTGGTTTTGAAAACCCACTTGAATCAAAGAACATTCATATCAGGCCTGGAAGGAACTAATTCCCAAGTCCCAGTCATTTTTAAGGCATCCGATCAGTTGTTATCAAGAAATACACACTTCAGTGAATGTGGTTCAAACTTGTGTTATCCAAATAGTCTGTGATATGGATAACAAGGACAACCAAATACTTGTAATGCAGAATACTCTGGAATTCTATCAAACAGACGAGTATAAGGACTGACCTTGTCTAGAACTGAGGATAGGAGCATATTACTCAAGAAATTTGCAGTAAAAAAGTCTTCAATGACACTCTAGATTGAAACAACATAGACAACCCCAATCCAACTATATGTATATGCTTTCGTTCAGCAATACCATTCTATTCAGGAGTTGATGGAAAAGAGACTAAGTTTTTAACTCAAGAATTTGCTAAAAAAGTCAAAACTTCTTTGCTGCAAAATTCTCCACCTCCATCACTTTGAAAAATTTGTATTCTCTTATTGAATTTATTCTTAACCATCTTCTAAAACATAACATAAACTGAGACAAAATCTGGTTTGCTTTGCACTGGATAGAACCAACAATACCAGAGAAATTGTCAATAAAAATGACATAATATCTGAATCCTTATACATAGGAGATGGGAGCATGACCCCAAAACACTCGACGGGGGAAGGGATAATGCAACATTCATCGGATGGTAAGGCTTGGAAGGATTTCAATGAAATATTTATTGAGTTTGTGTATAAAACGAGAAATTTTTATTGTTGTTTGTGCACTGATGGTTTTAATCTATATGGATAATCCGAAAGTCAATATTCTTTGTGGCCAGTGATGTTGTCTCCGTATAATTTGCCTTACGATATGTGTCTAGAAAGAGAAGTAATGTTTCTAAAGTTGCTTATTCTAGGACTAGAACATCCGAATAAAAGTTTCGATGTCTTTTTGCAGCCTTTAATTCATGAATTAAGAAATTTGTGAAACAATAGAATTCTTGCTAATGACGTAAGTATGAAGCAAAATTTACATTGAAAGCGTTCTTGTTGTGGACAATTAGCTACTTCCCTACCTATGGAATGTTATCTGGATAGAGCACGCACGAGAGACCAAAATTTCTACATTGTATGGAGGATATTGATTCGTTTTCGACAAGTACATGGGAAGAAACTATGTTGGTTTGAGTGTCATAGAAGATTTCTTCCCCGTGGACATACATTCAGAAAAGATAAAAAGAATTTTTGAAAAAATGTGGTAAAAAAAAGAAGAGGCACCATGCATGCAAACATGAACGTAAATCCTTTACAAACGATTAAAAATGATGGGAGATTTACAGGAATCGGTAGAATGTGGTGGAGATCGTGGGCATAAAAAACCACAAGGCCTAGGTGAATGGCATAACTGGTATAAACGTAACATTTGTTTTGGATGGAGCACGCACGAGAGACTGGTATGTCTATATTGTATAGAGGATATTGATTCATTTCGACTAGTATATGGGAAGAAACTATGTTGGTGTGATTGTCATAAAAGATTTCTTCCCCATGGACATACATTCAGCAAAGATAAAAAATTTTAAAAAAGAATGTTGTACAAAAAGAAGAGGCACCATGCATGCAAATAGGAACGTAAATCCTTTACGAACGATTAAACACGATGAGAGATTTACAAGAATTAGTAGAATGTGGTGGAGATCGTGGGCATCAAAAACCATAAGGCCTAGGTGAATGACATAACAGGTATAAATGTAGTATTTTTTAGGAACTTCCCTATTGTAAATCACCAATATTGCGTTGTAACTTATAATCTAGATGTTATGCATATTGAAAAACTTTTTTCTATAACATCGTCAAGACTCTTATGAATGTAACGGGAAAAACGAAGGATAACATACGATCAAAGAAATATTTGAATACAATATGTCGAAGACCTGAGTTGGAGTTATAAGATAGAAGGGCACCTATCCCAATATTCAGATTGTCTGGGCCAACGAAAACAATATTATTGAGGTGGTTAAAAGAAGATATTAAATTTCAAGATGGATATGCATCAAACATTGCTCTAAGTGTGGGTATTGTGGGTTTGATGTTCATGGGATTGAAAAGTATTGTCATAATTTCATTCAGCGACTCATTCCGATTGAATTTGCTGAGCTATTACCATGGAACGTACACGATGTGCTATGTAGAATTAACATATTTTCAGAGATATATGTTAAAGAAAATTAAAAAGATATGATGTGGAGTTTTTGAAAATCAATATCTCCAATGTATTATGCTCTTTAGAAAGAGTTTTTTCCACCCTCCTTCACCGATGTCATGGAACATTTATCAATACATTTACCAGATGATGCAATACTCGGTGGCCTGGTTCAATTCATATGGATGTATCCTTTGGAAAGGTTTTTCTTTCATCTAAAGAAAATGGCAAAAACAAATCGGCGGTTGAAGAATCTATTGTTAAACAATACTTGTTAGAAGAAATCACATATTACAACATATTTTATTACGAGTCACATATTCTGACGAAACAGAGAAGATCAAAAGAAGATCACACAAACTATCTATATCAATATAATCCTCACTTTGGTGGAATTTCTGAGATCTTTACACCAATCGGGCGTACATAAGGGAAATCCTAGGAATATTAGCTAACATTAGAAGAATATAGTCACGTCTATACATATATATTGTTAAATTGTCAAGAGCTATTACCTTTTGAAATGTGCACAATGATGACAATCGATCTTTTAATTTAACGAAGAAGATATTTGACGAAATATTTGACGAAGAAGTAATGGGAACATATCCTCATCTAAATGGAGATGAACTCACCAAAATATAAGTTCAACATTATGCCTCATGGTTGAGAGATTACGTAAATACATGTATTTTCGTTTATATACGTAAAATAATTTACTTTATAATTAATAATTCAACTTTATTTTATATAGGTCAAGAGATTTGGCTAATGGTCCTGCAAGAAATGTATTGTCTTGGCCAATTATGTTTACTCGGAGATATACATTCCACATTTATGAGCACGGAAAACAAAAAAAAATCACGTTCAATTACGGTGTTTGTGTTAATAGTGAAATAGAGAATGATAATTTCTACGACATTTTGCACCAAATTATACAGGTGGAATATTTTGGTTTCGTTGGATTGAAGATAATGGTTTTTAAATGTTAATGGTTCGAACCAACCATAGGACGTGGTACACAAAAAATGGTGGGGGGAAATTGACATCAACCTAGCACGACAATATGGAAAGTATGAACATTCATCACAATAGATCAAGAAGATCAAGTATGTTACACGCACTATCCAACAACATCTAAACGTCAAATAGAAGAGTCGTAGGTTGTAGTTATATGGTTAATTCATACAAAAAACCGAGAATAGATTCTTACAAGAAGTGACATAGATGGCGAATACATCCGTGATTATGAAGATGTTGAACCGAAATATATAGAAGATGAAGATGGTGACGAATTTCATGCACAATCGAAAGAAGTCTCACTAATTGAAGAATGAACTGAAGAAGATATGTGAGAAATTGACATCAACCTAGCACGAAAATATGGAAAGTATGAACATTCATCACAATAGATCAAGAAGATCAAGTATGTTACATGCACTATCCAACAACATTTAAACGTCAAATAGAAGAGTCGTAGGTTATAGTTATATGGTTAATTCATACAAAAAATCGAGAATAGATTCTTATAAGAAGTGACATAGATGGCGAATACATCCGTGATTATGAAGATGTTGAACCGAAATATACAGAAGATGAAGATGGTGACGAATTTCATGCACAATCGAAAGAAGACTCACTAATTGAAGAATGAACTGAAGAAGATATGTGAGAAATTGACATCAACCTAGTACGACAATATGGAAAGTATGAACATTCATCACAATAGATCAAGAAGATCAAGTATGTTGCATGCACTATCCAACAACATTTAAACGTCAAATAGAAGAGTCGTAGGTTGTAGTTATATGGTTAATTCATACAAAAAATCGAGAATAGATTCTTACAAGAAGTGACATAGATGGCGAATACATCCGTGATTATGAAGATGTTGAACCGAAATATACAGAAGATGAAGATGGTGACGAATTTCATGCACAATCGAAAGAAGACTCACTAATTGAAGAATGAACTGAAGAAAATATGTGAAGTATTTAATTGTGATATCAAAGCTTTTTATTTTTATTTTTTAAATCATATATTACAGGCATCCGTTGGCAAACGCAACGACCACCCATTGAGTTGTTTAATTCTTTTCGACACCTAAAAAATCTCACGGTATTTCATTTTGCAATAGGCATCCGTTGAGATTTTTCAATGGATGTGCTTTAATCTGCAAACAGATACCCGCTAAAAAGAATAAAATTTTACAACGGATGCAGTTGGAAATAGTCATTAGGGCTATGCTCCGCCTAGTACCCTCGTTGCATCGGGACGATGTCTGCTAACGCACATCCGTTGCAATTTTCAAAGGATGTCTGTTGGAAAGTAGACTTATAAAAATTTATGTTATCTATTTCCTTGGAGACAAAATTTCCAATGGTCATACGTTGGAATTTCCAACGGATCCCCCTTGGAAACACAACAGTCATGTCACTTAATTATTACAGTTGATTGGACAAATTTTCCAACGTGCATCCAATGGGATTTCCAAGCGGAAGTATGTTGGAAAGTTTTGTATTTAATCCATTGATTATTACATTTTCAACACAATATCAAAACCAAAAAATAAATTTCTCTTGAAAACAATTCATAACACTTACACACAATGAGAGCTTGACGATTTATCGATCAGGATGGTTTTTTGCCGTGTTCCGCAAGAGCCTTACCCCCATCACCTCCGACACCATATCAGCCTCCTTCACCTATATCGATACCACTGATATTTGATGAGGAAGATGATATGATTGATATTTACGTTTTGATTGATATTTTCCATTAGCATCCCACTATTCCCATCATTGATGTTAAACGCCTTGACGAACGTTATGGTAATATATTATTTATTTACAAATATTGATATTTCGATTAATTATAAATATTATCTAATGATTTTGTTTACACGTATAGGTATGATTTGGATGATGTTGTTAAACACATAAACAACAACATCATCCTAGGTTCTTTAGAAGATTGACTTTATTATTCATGACAGGTGACCCAAGAGGTTATACACCGATGGTGGTTTACATTTACCGTAAGTGTATTTACTATATGAATTAATTTAAAACTAATATTGAATTTTCTTAATAAATTTTTTATTTATATTGAAGTTTGTATCGCGCGTATAGATAGCGAAAGAAGGACACATCAGGTATATATACCATGATACGAGCATGGACAACATAAAGGAACCCGAGCATGAAGAGGACGCCTTAACTATACAAGAAGGTCCTGTTACCCGTGCTAAGACTAGGAGGCTCGAGGAACCCGAACATGAAGAGGACCCCCTAACTATACAAGAAGGTCCCGTGACTTGTGCTAAGGCTAGGAAGCTCAAGGACGCCATCGGAGGACTACTTGCAGCTGTGCGGGTTCATGACGAGTGCTCGACTCCACAAGAACACTTCAACATCCGAGTCGTACTTCACGTTGAAGATCATCTTTGTGTGTACTCTTTTCCCACTGTTGGTTTTGTCCCACGCGGTTTTCCAATGGCGGGTTTTTAACGAGGCCACGAATCACTTACATCTTTCTAATTGTTGATTTGAGGCTTCAATACGCCGATCGTAAGCACATTACCGGTACATTTATTTTGTTTCAAATTGCCTTTCATTTAATCAACAAGTCTTGCATGGCTTGCAAGCATTAGAACATTAAATGTAGCGTCGAAGTCTTGCATGGCTTTTCCTCTTTTTATGTGGCCGAACGCCCCCTGTAACAATCATCTTCCATTTTTTAATTTCAAAATTTTATCTTTGAGAAATCTCTTGTTGGTGTCTAATATCTAGCAAACTCAGTTTGATCTTCTTGGTGTGTCATATCCAAAAAAGTTGATCTTGGATATATCGAGAATCTTCTGCATTTCTCGTGCGACCCATCACTCGATACGCCTTGTGTAGGGGTGTCTCTCGGCTCAGCTGCAACAAGGATTATCCCTTCAAAACCTACGTTTTAGAGTGTCGATTCAGCTATGAACTCATCAAGTGGTATTATAGCTCACTCTAGAAAAGGTCTGTTCATCTTCTCGGCGGATTTGTTATTCATTGGCCGTTCGTTAGTTTGTTTGAGCTGCGTATATTGGTTGCTCGATTTGTACGTGTATTATTCGTCGTTTGTTCATTTGTACCGCGTGTATTGGCTGCTCGTTGTGCTACGTGTACTACTTGTTGGCTGCTCGTTTGAATTACGTGTGTAGGCTGTCCGTTTTGGTTCTGCGCGTGTGTTCGTCATCTGCACTAGGCGAAAGCGGTGAAGAATCCAGCCAAGTGAACAAGCTGTTGATCGAAGCTCGTAAAACTCGTTTGGAGCAAACTCTCAACACTAAAATGGAGGATTTTAGACAAGACATTCAGCAAGAAATTCAGGGTCGACAAAGAGTGAATCCTAATCTTAATCCACGAGAACGAATTCATCAAGAAGAAGAGAGTGATTATTACGAACAAAGCAGTTTATCCTCTTCAAGGAATAGCCAAAGGCGACGCCGAGGGGTGCTGGAAAACAAGGATAATCCGAGAAATGACCTTGCTGGTCTTAAGCTCAAGATCCTTCCATTCTATGGCAAGGCTGATCCAGATGCATATTTGGAATGGGAGAAGAAAATAGAGCTCGTGTTTAGTTGCTAGTACTACGCCGAGATCAAGAAGGTTAGGGTTGTTGCAACCGAGTTCTACGATTATACTTTGAGTTGGTGGGATTAATTAGTAACTTCTGGGCGACGTAATGGAGAGGAACCTATAGAAACGTGGCTGAAAATGAAAGCCATAATGCATAAATATTTGTTCTGAATCATTGTCACTGACAGCTGCATAGGATGTTAAGAAAACTCACTCAAGGGAATCGAACCATAGAAGAGTACTATCAAGAATTGGAGTTACTGATGTTGAGGGCTGACATTTCGGAGGATAGGGAAGCTCTCATGTCTCGGTTCTTTGGAGGAGTGAATCTGGAAATTCATGATAGTTTGGAGATGCAGCATTATATTGAAATAGAAGAGAGGCTACACAAATTGATCTTAATCGAGCAACAACTCAAACAGAAAAGAAACGCTCGTTCTAACTTTGGGACAGGAAAATTTAGTTATCAACGGGATGAAAAGCCGAATTATCATCGAACTGACAAACCTATCCCAACATAGCAACCTCTCTCTCACGCTCGTCCCCATCACCACACTCATGCCCACCCATCATTGGTCAACCTTTGTTCACCGCATCAAGTTTGAAAGTGAAACATTGAGTTCTTCGGCTTTCCCAACACGTGAATGGTGCATGTTGCGTTAGCGACTCCACAAGTCAAGTGATGAATGCAAGTACCTCTACTTTTTTGGGTTTTTGTTCTCGTAGTTCGAGCTTGACGGTCTGCCATAGAAATTCCTCGCTGCGACAAACTATGGATGGTATACACCTCTGTTTGGTTTACGGCCAAGTCCTTCATAAACATATATTTTTTTCGTAGTGTATACTAGTTAGGTTTGGTGCTTTGATGGGAAGATTTTGTTTATCAATAAAATATTGTAACCGAAGAAAATCCGAACTCTAATTTATTCGGTTATTTCAAATTTGGCAATCATTTTATAATAAACAATTCCTTGAGATTCACATCTGCCTTGTCAATTATCCTGGCGGTCGTCTTTGTCGCCATAACTGCAGGAATTGGTTTCTGTTTTACAAAATAAATATGATATAATATTCAAATTTGATATTTAATCCTTAATTATTAATATATATATATTTATTTAATAAATATAATTTTATCTTTATTTTTAATATTTTTATATAACCAATCGATTAACCATGGTTATTCGGATAATTACAAAACTAAACCAAATCCAATACATTTTTATTTTTATATTCGATAAATTATTATATATATTCGAACCAAATTGAATTACCATTATTTTATTTGTTTTTATTTGGTTTTATATAAATAAACCAAAATGTCCACCCCTACTCGTGGGTACTCGACTTATTGTTCGGGTATCCGCATCTCGCATGTTCGGGGGTTGGGTACAAAATTGTCTAATCGTTCGGGTTTAGGTACCCGACCCCTGCCAACCTTTATCGTATTGAATTGCAGATGGTATATGGAAAACTCTTCAGAAAATGCTGACGGTTTAGTGGCGCTACAAATTTAGTCCCTAATTCATCCTTGTTTGTCCTTAATCCGTCTAGAAATTGCCAAAACTTGTTTATATAAACCACATTATATTTTGTTTCATTTTCAACACAAAATTAACATACATTCTACTTCATATAATCTTCTTATTTTGTATTATAGTAGTATCATCATTGAGATCGTATATTTTTATTTCAAGACAATCGATGTACAAAAGAATAAATCTGGAAATTTAATGTGTATCAAAAGAGTTTATGGAATGTATTACATGGTTCTGAGATAGCGACAAATAAACAAGTTTACAAAGAAATCGAAAATTAGTCTTTCCTTGCATCAAATGCAAAAAATGAAAAATTTGTTAATGATAGAACCTGTTGAATTATCTTTATTTAAAAGGTTCCACTCTAAATTTCTTGATGTGGTTATCTCACAGAAATAACTTTGCACCATAGAGTAGTAATGTTGTTGAAGATTTTAATAGGGGTATTGTAAATGATGAAGTAATTGGGATGCGTCAAGATGTAGAAATGAATCCTTATATAAAAATGGTGCAAAATGTTTTTGGTGATAAAAACGAAGAAAATATTAAAGAAGATCCGAATGATGATGCAAAAAAATATTGTTTTTTATATTTATAGTTGAATTTGTTTGGACTAAGAATAAATTTGAAGACAAAATGATATTTCTAAGAGTTGCATGGATTCTATATTGCAATTAACAAGTGGTTATTTTTCTGACAATAACAATGAAATAGAGTCAAGAAAATTGCATCTTTTTTATAAGATAAAAAATGATGAGATCTTTGACTTTATTCTCATATAAAAAAAATTGATGCTTGTCAAGGAAATTGCATGATTTTTTTCAGAAAGAGACATTGGATTTGAGTAATTGTCAATTTTGCAAAAACAAATTACAAAAAAACAATAAATTTGGTTCCACATCTTCATATATGATATTTATTAATTTTTGAAAAACTCAAAGGATTGTATCAATTTGAGAAGGCAGAAAGTGACATTAGATGACATGTTGAGCACTCGAGACGTGATTGAGAAACGTGTCATCCCTCAAATGGTGATGCGTGAAAATATTGTAACAACGTATATCCTAACTTTGCAGCTGGAAATCACAAGGTTTATTTGGCCTTTGCTGATATGGTTCTAATAATTTTATAACTTTTGGGAGGAATTTTTCCGTTTGGCTATTATTACACTATACAATTTACTTAGACATGTGCATGAAAATGGAACTTTTGTTATTGACAATATT
Organism: Gynandropsis gynandra; assembly: GCA_036759665.1. Taxonomy (NCBI): domain Eukaryota; kingdom Viridiplantae; phylum Streptophyta; class Magnoliopsida; order Brassicales; family Cleomaceae; genus Gynandropsis; species Gynandropsis gynandra. The sequence continues at coordinate 10,411,919 of CM071870.1, forward strand.
TATGCTCGGGCCTAATCATTCTAGCACAAGTTTGATATGTTTCTTCATCCATTGATTAAAGAGTTAAAGTATTTATGTTAAAGGGTTCAAGTGTACGATGTCTCAACGCGATAGAATTTTATGTTACGGCTTATTCTTATGTGTACCATAAGTGATTTCCACCTCCCAATATGTTATATGGATGGACAATGTATGGTCGATTGGCTTGTCCGAATTGCTTGGATGAAACAATTTTTTTTAGTTGAAACATGGAAGAAAGAAAAGTTGGTTTGATTGTCATCGTTATTTTTTTCCTATTAGGGATACATTACGGTGTAACAAGAACACTTTCATAGGAATATAGTAGTTGTTTTTAAATTCGAAGTTTAATTAATTTTGTAATAAGTAATTTAGTTTAAATTTTTGTTATATTTTAAAGGAGACGGATTCCAGACACATGTGCTTCATTTGAAATCACGTACGACAAATCAGATCAGAAATCCAGACCAATTCCCAATGTCTGTCCAGAAATCTTATTTTGCGAATAGAATGATCCATCCATAAAGCATTTATTTTTTATAACTTATTCATAACATTTCCATGCAATCCTACGTGGTCTAAAATACAAAACAATTTTACCAAAAAAAAAATTGGCACCCAAAGATTGACTAGACATTTTGTCACGAATGTTTAAATTAAAGCTTAAAAATTTAATATTAGTATTTTTAAAAGAAACCAAATATTGGCATTGTCGTAACAGGTACATAGAAATTTGTCCCTTAACAGTTTTATTCAGGAGTGTTTATTAAAATTATGGTTTACTTAATATTGTAGTTGCCTTCACAATTGAATTTAAAAAAAAAGACTTACATACATTTATATTTTACTTTTTTTTAAAGAGAGCATCCAAAATGTATATAGCTGCTAATATTGAATTGATTATTTTTGCGGAAATACCAGATGAACATGCAAATCCAATACTTTACCTAGCAATCCAAAAAACAATAGTACATGGTCTATGGCTTAGCAAACAAATCCTCGCCATGCATAGAAAAAAGTCGATGTGATAAAATATTTTTACGTGCATATAATGAATTATCATTCTTAGGGAATGAAAGATATCTCGTCTATAAAAAAACTAACAACAATACATTCATTAATAAATATGGAATTAAATTAAATAATCGTAATATTGTACCTTACAATCCAAAACTGTTGTTAAAATAGAGAGCTCAGATAACATCGAGTGGTGTAACCAGCCAAAAACAAAAAAAATATTTTTTCAAAATATATCAACAAAGGTCTAGACCGAACAACAATATCTTCAATGACAATACCAAAACAACCTATCGATGAAATTAAAAACTGTTTTAATTGTAGATATGTGTACAATTGAGAATCTTGTTGGCGAATATTCAAATTCAATATCCATTTTAAAAGCATTATAGTTGAACATTTGAGCTTTCATTTACCAAAGACAATGAGTCATCTTTCAAGAAAACAAACTTTTAAAAGATATTGCATCCAAACGAAAGGTTACACGTACAATGTTAATAGAATGGTTCAAATACAATTTATTATATGAAAAAGTGTGAGAACTTATATACTTTAATTTCTTAACAAAATGTATGTGAAATTCACGAAAAAAAGTCTGGACCCCACGACAACTAGGTTTTGCATATGGTCGTTTGCATTATACTATACCTACTGTTGGTGAAATACATTACATGAGTATGTTATTATTTAAAGCCTAACGCTCGACATCCTTCCGACATATTAGAACCATCAATGGAACGATAAATCCAACATTCAAGGAAGCATGTTGCACGTAAGGTATTTTAGAAGATGATAACATATACATTAACACAAGTGAGGAAGGTGGTCATTGGACAGATCCATCATACATACAATTTGTTTTTTCTATTCTTAATAACACAACAGTTCCATCACAATACGAAATTTAAAATTGTTTATAAAAATAGAAAATATTGAAACAAAACCCTCCCTTCCATATCCATCAAAAATAGTGAAGAACTTTCTTACAACATAATAGGGACAAAAGAAGAACATGCAAAACTTCTTTCACAACTTACAAGTGAACAATCAGAAACATATTTATGTATGAAGAACTTTCTTAAGATATAATAGCGACAAAAGAAGAACATGTAAAACTTCTTTCACAACTTACAAGTGAACAATTGAAAATTTACAATGAAATCATCGAAGTATTATACGAAGATAAAGAGCTAACATTCTTCGTTCACGTATATAGAGGTACTAGTAGAACTTTCATCTAGAAGATTTTATCGACAACAATTAGATGTCGAGGTAATATAGTCTTCAGCATAGCAGCAAGTGAAATTGCATCTTTGTTACTAGAAACATATCAAAAAGGGCATTCGCGCTTTGCAATCTCAATTAATATAGTAGAACATTGATACATGAACATTGTTTTGAAGCATTAGAAAACACTCAAGAAAACATTATGAACTCTACAAATCCATTTCTTAGGGTATAACCATTTGGTGGTAATAAAACCATTGTTCTCGTAGGAGACTTTCGACAAATATTCTTTGTTGTACTCAAAAGTGATAGACAAAAAAACAGTCCAAGAAGCAATCAACTCTTCATACATATATGAAATCACTGTCGTGTCTTGCAACTAAAAACAAACATGTGTTTGTTATTAAACACTAACGAGGAAACTTTGTTGCAATGATTGAATTTTCAAAATGGTTGTTAAAGTTAGGAGATGATAAACTTTTCAAGCCAAACTATAGACAATGATTAATAGATATTTCAAATGACTTATTAATAACAAAAAGTTCATACAAATGCATTTACAAAACATGTCTACAATAACTTTGAAGATCACTACAAAGATGTTTACTTCTTCCATGAAAAAGCAATTTTATACCCTATAAATAATATATTTGATTAAATAAACAATACTTTACTTGAAAATATGTTGGTTTATATCATGGAATATTTAAGCTCATATACTTTGTCCTCTTAAAATGCCGACGAGAATGAAGTAAACGAATCATATAATATTGAATTTCTAAACTCAATTAAAATATTTGGTAACACAACCATTTTTATATTGTTAAGAAATATTGATCAATCACTTGACTTGTGCAATGGAACACACTTTAAAATTACACAATTAGAAAATCACATTATTGAAGAAAACATCGCAACCAATGCGTCATGCATGCACCAAAGTGTTTATTTCAAGATTGTCACTAATACCAAACATTATGGTATTGTCTATCCAATTTAAACGAAACAATTATCGTTGCTACCTGCTTGGCGATGATCATAACTAAAATTTAATGACAAATTCTTACGAACGTAGGTTTATACTTGTCTTAGTGAATATTCAATTATGATCAATTATATGTTATTATCTCATGGATAAGTAACAGAGAATGATTAAAATATTAATTCTTTATGAGCACAATAAATATATTACAAATACAATTAACATTGTATAAAAAATATTTTTTTAATATATAAAATGTAGATCATTATTAATTCTTTTTTACGTTCATTATTTTACTTCATTATATCAGAGACTATGTCTTATTTTACTGCAATTTATCAACTAATGTCGAAACAACTACGGCGCGAAAATAAATACGGGTACAATCTAGTTATAGATATTCTAAGATTAACGCTTTCCTTCATTATACATTATAAAGTTTTTTTTTGTCGAAAATTACACTTCACATATATGTCATAACATAGGTATAACAACATGTCTTTAATTATATGATTCACACATTGATCATCATTATTATTTCAATAATTATATAAAATTATACCGCAAGTTTCGAAAGAAAATAAAAACTGTGCATCTTCATATCTTCATGAGGCCTTCAAACACCTTCATGGCGGAAGCAGGAAGCCCAAGAAGAACATTGATACTCTTGGAGTCACTTCCACAGGGCAAGAACAGAATCACTTCCTTTTCCGGCAAACCCACCGGTCCGGACACAACCGGTTCACCCCAACCGAAATCTTTCGTATGAAATGACAGTTTTGCCCACGAGGTGATCAAGAGCGTAGCGTTCAAACTCGGCCTCGCCCGCGTGACCTCGAAGTAGTCGATCGCCGATCTCATGAACCCGTCCGTGACCATATCCACGGCTCCACGGACCAAACCCACCGAATGAGACAGAGGCTTACACATTACGTCACCTGCTGTCGTCACCGAGTACGTGAAGACGATTCCGTTGCCGGAGTACCCTCTCGGGAGCGGCGGAGAGAATCTGGACCTTCCATCTGCGGCGAAGAGGAGTTTGATCCTTTGGTCGGGTTTCAAGTTTAGGGCTTGGCAACGGCATTTCCATAGGAACCCGGTTAGGGTTTGGAACGTTGTGCAATGTGGCAAAACACCGTCTTGCATGGCGATTCCCTTGAGTTTCTCGAGCTTTTCAGGATCGAAGAGGAAGGATTTGTAGACGAGTGGTTGGTCGGAATAGAGTTTTGCGGTGTCAGAGACGTCTTCGATCTCTTCGAACTCGTTGTGTGGGAACTCAATCTTTGGAGGGTTGCGTGGTCGGAGGATGGTACGGTCCAAGTACGGAGGAAGAGACAAGTGAAGTCCTCTTGCTGTCTCGGCCCAAGAGTTGAGGAACTCCATGGCTGCGATTCCGTCGAACATGTTGTGGTTCATGCATAGCCCTAGAACGAACCCTCCGCATTGGAATTTCGTCACCTACAACAACAATGGAACAATAGGCATCTTCAATATATTTTTTCAAACTCGCTGTTCTTTAATCTACTTGTTAACCATTGCTTCAAGTAAAGTGACTGCTCTACCTTGAATAAATCTAATATTTCAAGCAATTAAATAATTGTCTGATTTTCTCGTAAGATGTATTTCTCAATATTGTATTAAACTTGGATGAAGACCCAAAACTGAACTAAAGTATATATAACATATATAGAGACATGGGATAGGATTCAATACCCTATGTTCTACAAAATTTACTTTTAAAAAGTTATGGGTTTTATTGAAATCTACTGTCTCACTTCAATACTTAGTTCTTAAGTACATGTTTCAAGTTTGTTTCTGTTTTATCAAAGTTCATGGACTCAATAGGATTACGTTATGTTTTCCTATCTTGATTAGTACATAAACAATGGATTTTAAATATAGTATTGGATAATCTAACTTTTGAGTTGATTTTTGGATTTAGTTAGATCCAAATTTATTTTTGACATGATATAAAAAGTTTAGTTCGTCCGATTTAAATATTCTGATGTTGGATCCCTTATTGCAATGTCTACACTCCAAGATCGAGTTTAGACGTGAGTGGAATATTATGTTGTGTTTTTCCACATTGATTAGGTATTGTATATCCTTACACTTTTGAGCTAGTTTTTAGATTTACTGATTGCCAAATCTATATTTGAGTTGTTATCATAATTCAGTTCGTCTGCATTTGAATATTCCAATGTTGTGTTACCGATTGTGATGTTCAAACTTTAAGACCGAGAATGAACTTGAGGATAAATGTTATGTTATGTTGTTCAGACAAGTTAAGACATAAATTATTTACTTCTTTTCTCTTATATATGATATTGGACAATACTAAATTTTTTAAATAGTTTTTCGATTTAATTAAACTCAATTTCATATCAATTTCATATTAGATAGATTTTATCCTCCAATTAAATATTTCATAATCTTTAAGCCAACCAATTTAGTAAACACAGTCACTCTACAACATAACTAAACCTATATTTGACCAAACCCACCAAGTACTCATTGTTCGTTCATTCACGCAGAGAAGCAAGCAAAAAGATATCATTAAAACCTCACCTGAGCAATCAGTGGTGGAATCTCAAGGATATTCCGAGCACCCGTAACGTCGTAGACAAGCTTGCCGAGCGTCTCCGGTCGAATCTCCGAGATAGCTTCTTTGATCTTATCAATTCCACAGTCAGCCTCAGCTTCCACCACAAGACCTCCTTCTCCGGTGCAATTCACCGCGATTTTTCCCTCCGGGCTTATCGTGAGCCTCCCGGCGGCCGGATAATAGTGAACAAGAACCTCCGACAGAGATTTCTTGATGACTTCGCCGGATCTTTGATTTGATCTTGTGTCTGATTTGAAGTAATAGAACGTTTTGACCGATATTGCAATGTTTTGATCAAGATTCGAGAGGTAGTAGAGACCCTTCGGAGTTTCCTTCGCCGGAGTTATGAAGACAGGGTCGCTCTTGGTCACGACGAACTCGAACATCTCTCCCATTTTTAGGTTTCTTGAAGAGCAAGCTAAGATGATATGTTGGATGTTTTGGAGATGGATGCAGACAGAGAAGAGAGGACAAGTCTTTGATATTCGGAGCTTATAGGAGGTTAAGTAGAGATTATTATTAGGGTTTTCTTGCGGGACAAGTAAGGAAGAAGAAATAGGAAGAAGAAGAGGGGAGAAAGAAAAAGCTTGAGGATTACTAAAGTTATAGTGAGTTAAATACTAAAGATTATGGATGGATGGTGAGTGAATAAGATAAAATCAATTGCTAATAGGTCGGTGAATTGATTAATCAAGGCAAATGGGTCGATTTTGATATATAAAATTAGAGATTGATTTTAAAAAAGTAATAATGTGGGTCTAGGTTATATTGCTTCATTCTTTGGAAAATTGGGGAAATAATATGGAAACAAATATGACAAAGTAAAATTAGAGTTAAATCAGAGGAAGTTGTTGGCTTAGAGTCACCAAACTATGACCAGACTTCAGTAAAGTATATGAGAAAGTCTTTTCGTGGAAGTATATATGTAAGAAAGTTAATGCAATAATAAATCTTATTCATAAGTATGTTATGAAAATTCCGGATACCAAAGCTAAAATTTATAAGAGAACAAAAGTTTTCTAGTTATAAGAATACATTGCTGTAAGTTGAAATGTTTAAAACTTAAAATCGAGCCTACCTACCAACATATTATTAACTTTAATAAAATAGAAAAACGAAAAACAATAAATGTAAACATAGTATTTTAGCCATAATCTAGAAGGAAGAAGAATATTAAGCTATAAAAAGAAACCCCAGTTGTTGCAACTTCTCAATCAAACGAAAATGCTTTCTTGCTAGATTATATTGCACTGTGTCACTCATCGATTTATTGCTATTTTTTATTTCAAATAATAATCCCTTATAATTGTTTTCATTTTTGGAAAGTAAGTTTTTTTCTAATGGAGAGAAACAAGTGAAAAATGCAAAGGGCAAATGTAGTATCCCAAAAGATATATGAGAAGTGCAAGAAAGGTTTATATCACTAACATATATATCCCAACCCAAATAAATCAAACATCCTATGGTAAGATAAGAGAGAACCCTAACATCTACAAAGTGAGAATAAGAGAGGTCTAGCTCTATATAGCCTGAAACTACATGATTACACACTACAAAGAAGCAATACCCTAATTGGGAATCAAAAGGTGTATCAAGATCCATTACCTTCAATTCAAACACCCTCTTAGTTCCCTAAGAAAGCCGATTTCTCGGGTTTCATCCGATCATTTCTCTCTTCGTTTTCCTTCGCTTTCTCACCTTCCACCTTGGTGCTTTCCTCCCCTTCCTCTTCGACTTCATCGTCAGTCATTTCGTTTATTGCCTCTGTGATTACGTCCTTCACCTCAGCTTTTCTATCCATGAGATCAACACCAAAATGGCTGCCTGATAAACGGTACAAAACAACTTATTATAAACAGCTATATATTGTTGAAAATGATAGCTTGTATATAGGGAACCGAAAGATCGGATCGGAGTACATGCCAAGCTGCGTTAATATGTCTGAAAGAGTTGCCTGTTAAAACAATAAAAAAGAATTGTCTTTAAGAACATCTAGGGAAAGCTTAAACTGTTAGCTATCTGCAGACGTGAAGTCGGTCCAACTGACCGTATTGAAGTCCACTTCCTTCAGAATTTTGGCCACCACAGCATGCATCTCTTCCCTCGTGGGTTCTGTTTCACCTTTCTTACCTACTTTTTCTTTATCTGCCCCATGAGAGTATCAAACTGTAAGCAACCACCTTAAAGGAAGATAGAAGAATATCATCTAAACAATTACGAGATTCAGCTCTTGTAAAAGCCTAGAATGTGGCATACTTGATTGTTTCTTAGAGGAATTGTTCTGATCCTTTTCAACTTTCTGTTTCTTCGTCGGAGACGATGTTGACTTTGTGACTTGTCTGGATTTTTGACCCTTGGATGTTTTCCCTGGAGTGTCCTCGGCAGACGCTGCTATATCCTTACGTTTAGCCCCAGAGCTCTCTTTTACAGATTTTTTCAAATAGGTTTTCTTTTCCGATGATTTTTTCTCCTCGGCGTCATCCTTTTCATCTTCAATTTGTGTATCTTCGCCATCAAGTTGTTCCTTTGGTGGTGCATCATATTCTTCATGAGAAGCATTAGTTCCTTCTGAATCATCATCTGTTTCGTCTTTGCCTTTCTCAGATTCAGATGGTTGATTTCGATTCTTTCCAGATGTCTTTGCTTGCCTTTTTCTCTGTGCAGTCAACAAAAAAAGAAAGGCCAGGCCTCTTTATGAGTCGTAATCATCAAGGCTGCACAAACAGTCATGTAAAAAAACTCAGATGTAAAGGATGAAAGAGGCCTCTTGTGATTCATGCTAATGCTGGTATGATGATTTTCCAGGTATCTACAAGTTTTATGAGAGAACCACAGTAGCTACATCACAATCAGCCCAATTAGAAAACTGGATAACATAAGGCTGTGTGCCTCAGGAAAGAAAATGTTTGTCATATTAAACTTCACAGTAACCAGACTTAGTTTAAGCACCAAGGAAAACCAATGATGAGAAACTTGGGATAGTTGCAAAATTAATTTTAACAAGCGAAACCAACAAGAGGAATTAGAACCTGATTGAACTTAACTAAATAAATGGAAATCAGTCACATCAGAAAAGCCAGAAATCTGAATGACTTCACAAACAAATTGCAGAGATCAAGACAGAAGCTTTCTCACTACAATTATAGACAATAAAGAACTCAGAGGTCTTAGTTGAGCCAAGAAAAACACATGATATAACTTGTTAAATCATCCACACTGAAATTGAAGGTGGAAAAAGAGCTGTTAAAACAGATACCAACCAGTAGCTAACATGATAGACCACAGCATGGTAGACTAAAAGAAATCAGGACTTAAAAAAGTAACAAACCTTGGTTGCGACTTCAGATGCTTCCCCAGGACTCTCAATTTTTGGAGAAATCTTGCGTTTCTTTGCTTTCTAAATAAGAACTCAACAAAAGACAGCAGCACTTCTTCATCGTCAATAAATATGGAGAAGAATAACACACTTTATCAATAAGCTTCTCTAATAGTCGGTACCTTTTCCCTATCAGCCAGTATGGTCTCTCTTGTTGCCATGGGATATTCCAAAAATTCCAGCAGTTTCACAGAGAGTTCTTCCTGAGTGGGAAAATAAATAAAAATGAGTGAAAAGTAGCACAAAACATGATAATAGACAGATATGATTTTCAAACCAATCACCTTCTTCACATTACTCTTATTTATAGGTATATCCAGCACATCGCAGAAATCAATTAATTTCTCCTTGATACATTTCTCGAGCTTTTCCTTCACTCTTGCTCTTTGTTTCTCTTCCTAGAAAAAAATTATATTGCACTCTCAACATAAACAAATTATATCATCGCATACATTCTGAAGCTAAGACTTACGTACTAGGTTACCTCTTTCTCTGACCATGCAAAGCCTGAGAACTGGCCAAGGTTTTTCTTCAGCATCTGTGCCTGCAGGTCCATTAATCTGCCTTAAGTGTTGTTTACTCTGGTAGAAAAAAGAACAATGATAGAAAAAAATCCGTAAAACATAAAGAGGATTGAAGACAGATGAAGCAATATGATATCAAACTTCCAAAGCACCTTCGCTTTCTTCCCATAAAGGATGGTGTGAAGTAAGAGCAGATTGTCGTCAGGTTTTCTTTTGGATAGTTTATAAGCCACTGAAACAATTGACACTATCAGATGACTGATATTCTAAAGGCAGAAAAAATAAACATGGTTAGGAGAATACTAAACAGAACTCAATAATATCCACTTTTCACATGTACAAATTGACCAAGAAAAGTTTGTCAATGCAGCCTGTAATTTTCTCATCAAGTATCCTATAGAGTATTTTCACGGTGAGTTTAGCTCTCTAATCAGAAATTCCAACTGAAATTTAATGAGGTAAAAAGAACCCAATGATGGACCGAGAAACTTTCATCAAGGATGTTGATACTCTTCTGTAAGGGTTAATTTGGTCTCAATCAGCCTTTACTAGTAACCAAACCAATGCAAATAACTACAAGATGCCTAATATCCCAACGAACAAATCTTGTACCAGAAAGTCTAAATGCAGATGCATGCCTTAGAGCTTAATCTATATTGGTCTATCATCGTACCATTGAAGATACAGAAGAACTCGGCAATAACCTCTTTGTATCGTTAAACATCCATTCGAGAAAAGTTCTCACAAGAAATGCACCAAAACAAACACAAAGTAATACGCTTACGCACCATTTGGGATCTCCCGGAGGCTTGTTCCACGACCCTGAAATAAACCAAAAAATTACCAAACATTCAAAGAAGAATCCACACAACACCACATCGTGAATCTGGACGGCAACATACTTGCATCGATATACCTTGTCAATAGACACGGACTTGCTTGCGGAGGACCGTGAAGGAGTGGGCAACGAATAACGCTCCACTTTCTTCCTCTCCCTCGTAGGCCTGTCACTGACCGACGTGATCGCCTCCTTCTCCGCCGATTTCTTCCTTCCACTTCCCTTCTTACCCGCCTCTTCTTCTCTGTTTTCACTGTCATCTTCTTCCTCTTTCTCTTCCGTTTCACCTTCTTTTGCTTCCTCTTTTTCTTCCTTATCCGCCTCGTCACTTTCCCGGGAATCATTTTTCTCGGAAACCGTATCCTTCACAGAATCAGCAACACCATCTTCCTCCTGCGCCAGAGCTTTAACCTTGGGTTTATTCCCCTCTAGGGTTTCAGTAGCCATCGATGACCAACAAACAGAGGGAATCGAGAGGAATCAAGCGGAACGAGCTGAATCAAACAAAAAAAATGTAGATTCAGAAGTTTTGGAGAAACCTGAAAACCCCTGAATAATGAAAAGGAAGAAAATGGGGGAAAGACAAAAAACGAATTGGGGATTTCAAAAATTTTGGTGCCAAAATTGGAATACAAGGCGGGCTCTTCTTGGTATTTTCTTTCACTATAATAATACAACATACAAAAGAATATATATACATTTTATATATAGAAAGAAAACAATTGTAGAAAAAATTAATTATTTTTGTAACGATTGTTTTTCAAAATATGTTTACTTTTCAACTACCATTTTCCAATTGTTTCATGTTTTAATTAATTATTTTATATATTTTTGTAAATTTTTTTTTATCTATTTTTGTAAGTTATAAACTTTTTAAAATAATTGAAACCGAAAATATCCAATCATTCACAATTTTAATTAAATAAAAATTATTTAATTTTATATATCTGTAAAATCGCTTCTTCTATAACTTTTTTTCTAAAATTATTTAATTATATATTAAAGTATTTTGATCTTAAATGGTGTGCTGAAGTTTCATGTTTGAATAGGTAAAACATGGAGCAATTTGTTGGAGAAAATCAAGGAACAAGATTTATGAAGATTTGTTAGCAACAAACACATCATGAAAACCTATATAAAATGAGTGTTGGTCCTATAAACAAAATTAAGACTTCTCAATCAGAAAAGAGTGTGTCTAGAAGTCTAGAGAGAAGTGCGAACTTAAACGGAGAAACTGAAATCATGTTTCTTTTACATTGTGAGTGCTTTTACGTAAATCTTCGATATTGTATATAGGGGTTTGTGGATGAGTTATTCGTAGAGTCATTCAAAAACCTAAGAATAGTCTTAGGCGGTCACATATGGGGTGTGTGACGTTTGGGGTTGGAATTTGAATTTAAGACGGGTAGAGTCTCAGGGTGACTCTGAGTCTGTATTCACGTGTATCTACAAGACCGTTTGAATTAAATAGAAAGTCCTTTGGAGTTTTAAAACTCCACCAAAACTTCTTGGCAATCTACTCTTTAGTTTTTTCAATTGGTATTGGAGCTGGAAACAGATCAAAGAAGTTAATATCCGTTTGAGATCTAGTTAGAGAGAGAGATGGAAGGTTCACGAGATCTATACTCGTATTACAAACCCGTAACACTCAACTCCTCCAATTATCGATATTGGAAGGTTAAGATGAGAGCTAACATTCACGACATAAAAGAAGATGCGTGGGGGCTATGAAATATGGATGGAATCCTCTAATGGTGATCAATGATAAAGGCAACGAAAAGGAGAAACCGCTTGATCAATAGACACCGGCCGAGAAGAGATCATCTACATATAATGCAAAGGCATTAGCTGTAATTTTCGTCTCCGCGGACATAGATGAATTTAAACATATACAAGGTTGCAAATCAGTTAAAGATGCTTGGGACACGCTTGAAACAATTCACGAAGGAACCCCAAGCGTGAAGAGAACAAGATTAGATATTCTCGAACATCAATTTGAAAAAATTGAAATGGGAGAGAATGAAAATGTGAAAGAGTTTAGTGGAAGAATAAATGCTTTGGCCAATGAAGCACATGTTCTTGGTCAACCTTATGAAGACAAGAAGCTTGTCAAGAAACTCTTTCGATTTTCGACACAAAAGGCGCGATGAACATGTCACTCAATACCGACACAACGAGCTTCAAGGAAATCGTGGGAATATTGTCTACTTATGAAATGCAGCTGCAGCTGGAAAGGAGCATTTAGAAAAAATTTCTCCCAAGGTATAGCTCTCAAAGTATAAGAACATACGACAGAGGATGACAGACTTGCAGGAGAAAGAACCTTGTTAGCAAAAAGTTTAACAGTTTTTAAAAAGAGGACAAGGAGGATACCCCAAGACACGAAAGTCATACCTAGAGAAAGAAGTTAAATCTAAAGTTCAATGTTTTGAGTGTAAGTGATACGGTCATATAAAGAACGGTTGTCCGAGCGTTCAAAAAACGAGAAGCAACCCTGAAAGTTTTGAATGCAACAAAATGCTTCAATTGTTACGGTTTTGGACACACGAAGAATGAGTGCCATGATGTAAAAAGGACAACCAAGTTTCTTCTTACTCAAGAAGATTCAACTAATTCGGAGGAAGAAAGTGAAGAAGAGGACATGGATAGTTGTGTTACATTCTACGGTGTCATAGCAAGTGAAGATGAAAAATCGAATGAAGAAAGTGATGATGATGAGATGACCATGAAAGAACTATAAAGAAATGTATTAAAGTGGGTCAACTAAATTTGAAGATTCTCAAAGAGAAGAATGTTGCTGAGTCACAATCACGGGACAATCACGGAACAACACTCTAGAACAAATCACATTGAAATTAAACATCATTTTCTTAGAGAGCTTGTTGAGAAAAAGCAATTAATAATTGAATATGTACCTACGGAACGACAATTGGCTGATATTTTTATCAAACCTCTGGATATGAACCGCTTTGTGAATTTGAGAAAATCTCTTGGTGTTTGCGAGCTTTAATTTAAAAAGAAAAAGGTAAAGAATGTGCTTTATTGTTTGAGAAATATGTTAGTAGGAGTATACTTATGCTGATATTGAGGTGCACCTGGTATATTGGAAAAGGCTTTTAGTGCACAGATTGGAACAACACTCCTACACTTTGCTATCAATAAAATACTTAAAAATGTAAAATAGTTGATAAGAGTACAATGGAATTAGCTCAAGTCTAAGTTGTGAGGCGGATATCGAACTTTGACGTCTTAAGGGCAAAAGGTTAGTCTTATAAAAAAGGCAAAAAGGAAAAACAAAGAAAAGAAAAAGATAAAAGAAGAAGGATATTCAAGCATGCACATGCAAGAATAAATGCAAAAAAAAAATGATGATAAAAAGAACAAAACCTACATACCCCGTATGATTTGGAAGGATATTCAAGCATGCACATGCAAGAATAAATGCAAAAAAAAAATGATGATAAAAAGAACAAAACCTACATACCCCGGTATGATTTGATCATAAGAGTATACCTACAAAGTATTCTGAGTCTAAGTGGTGGGGAAATCTGTCAATTTCGACGATCTAGAAGTCCAGAGTGTTTGTTCTTAATCAAGTACAAGATTTAACTTTTATACTTCGGGTGTACTTGGTGGATGTATTGAGTATATTTGTGCTGACTAGTTCTTTTCAATTGAGTATATTTGAAAAAGAAATGTTTGCGAAAGTGTTCTTGAAGGGTTTTGTGGTAAATGTCAGCTAAATTGAAGTGAAATATCACATTTCGAGTAGAAATTGTTTTTTGAATCTTAAATAAAGGAAATAAAAATATGATGGGATTAAAAGGATAATTAAGTTTGATACTGCATGCATTGTTTATCATTTGAATGTGAAAGTTGAAATTCTTTGTATGAACGAAACTCTAATCCAGTGGCATCAAAGAGAAAAGATCAATCTTCTGCAAGAATGATAAGAAGTTGAAGTCAAGTTGCTGATAAGGACTATAAGCAATATTGTTTTTCCTAATCTTTCCGATCTAATTTTGAATTTGCTTTAATGTGAGTTTCATGCAGGGGAAAATTTTTGTTCTTATACTCACACAAAAAGGGGGAGAAAAATGTACTAGTGCAGGCGTAATTGTTACCTATGCAAGCAAACCTGAAGACAAGAAGAAGTGAATGGTAATAATCGTGGATAGTTGGTGCTTGGTCCTTCAAAGATATGGATGATGCGATGATGTGTTTGTATAAATATAAGATCAAAAAGGGGGAGATTATTAAAGTGTTTTGATCTTAAATGGTGTGCTGAAGTTTCATGCTTGAATAGGTAAAAAATAAACAAATCAAAGACCAACAAATTAGAGAATATCAAGGGGGCTAAAAACATTGAGATTTGTTAAAGAAAATCAAGGAGCAAGAATTATGGAGATTTGTTAGCAACAAACACATCAAGAAGACCTCTATAAAAAGAGTGTTGGTCCTCTTAACGAAATTAAGACTTCTCCATCAAAAAAGAGTGTGCCTAAAAGTCTAGAGAGAAGTGTGAGCTCAAAACGGAGAAACCGAAATCGTGTTTCTTTTACATTGTGAGTGTTTTTACGCAAATCTTAGATATTGTATCTAGGGGTTTGTGGGTGAGTGATTTGTAGAGTCATTCATAAACCCAAGGCTATTTTGAGAATAGTCTTAGGCGGTCACATATGGGGTGTGTGACGCTTGAGGCTTGGAATTTGAATGCAAGACGGGTAGAGTCTCAGGGTGAGTCTGAGTCTATATTCAAGTGTACCTGGAAGACCGTTTGAATTAAATAGGAAGTCCATTGGAGTTTTAAAACTCCACCAAAACGTCTTGGTCATCTACTCTTTAGTTTTTTCATTATATATTTGTAAGTTTGTAACGAATTTTTCAAAGATTGTAATTAGTATAAAAGTTTGAAATTACTTTATACTCCTAAAACTTTTAATTAAATTTCATTTTGTTAAAAACATAATAACTTTCTATTTTAAAATTTTGATCTTTTATAATATTAAATTCAATTAATGATTCTCTCAATTTCTTTTAATATACAATATTAATCGGCAAAATATCAAACATATCTTTTTAAAGCTTTCTTGTTTGACATATACTCTCGAAAACCTAATAAAAGAAATTGGAGAAAAAACAGATGTGCCCTTATTTTTTGTTAATGAAAACACACAGTTTGACATTTTTTCAAAATGATACCTATTTCAAAGTTGAGAGGAAGGAGCGAGAGGTGCTTCCGAAATTGATAGCAATTTACAGGGATTTTATAGCGATTTTCTAGCGATTTTCGAGGGTCATATGTGTGAGGCCCATACGGCCCAAGGTAAGTGTGTAGATGTGTGTGCGCGCGCACACACACATACATATATATATATATATTACTTAATAATATTAGGGTTTAGAAAGGAAAAAAATGAGGAGCCGAGCACACAAATCAGTCGAAAAATAGAGAAAAAAAGAAGAAGAGAAAAGAGAGAGAAATAAGAAATTGGAGAAGAATATTCAATTTTTCATCACGTTCTTCGTGGATGAATTTTTATCGAGATAAGGGAAAAGTTCTAAAAATTTGTGGTGATTATTTCCATAATTCGGAGATTTATATTATAGAAATTGATTAATTCAATAGATCTATAATAGTGAAAATTTTGTGGTGTTGGTGTTAGCGATATTATCAAGAATAGCCAAGTTATCGGAGAAGCTAAAGTGATGATTTTCTCCATCCCAATTTCGGATTTGTTGTTGATTTATGGAAGAGATTCTACTTTTCAAACCCTAGATTTATCGTATGAATTTTCATGAAAACTGAATTAGTTGTTTAAGTGATTAGAGATGACTAGAGAATTGTACGACCAAGTGTTGGGGTCAGAGAATGTCGATATTTTGGTTTGGTGTTAAAGCCGAGTGAACACGTTGTTAGTGTGCTCGATCAAGTGATTTCACACTCGAACCTTCGGAAGAAGGCGTGTGGGAGTGTGTCAGTGAGAGTTGTCACGTGAGGAGTATCACGTCAAAGAAGTTAGTATTGCGAGACTTGGATGTGGGTCGGCATCGTACCGTCCTGGGATTGCGATAACATTTCATCGTAATCGTGGTTCGGTTGTGGTAACCTTTCGAGCGACAGAGCCTTGTATTGTACTGATGGATGGGGTACGTTGTGACCTTGCAAGATCTTCAATGTGCTGGGGTCCTTTGGTCTTTGCGAGCGTATGCCTGAGCTAGAGCTGTGTGGACTCTGTGTTATGATCCGGTGTGGTACTACTTTTAAACTTTGGATACTCAGTTGGGTCGAGTAGATTTGTCTATATGTCTTTAGTTTAGACTTTGGATAGATTGTTATTTTATGTTATTTAGTTTAGAGTGGGAGAATACGTGAGACATAGTACATACACGTATTGATCTCACTAAGTGTGTATTTCGTACTCACCCTATTTGTGGGCTATCATGGATGGACAAGATATGGCAAGGAAAAAGAGCAATGAGGTTGAGCAACAACATGAGAACTCATAGCGGACTGATGGAATAGGGTTGCAAGAGGTCTCGATGAGTTTTATTTTGCATTTCGTATTTATTTTATTTACTTATCGTGACTATGATCTTTACGTATTTCATTTGCTATATGGTCAAGACCACTTTTATTTCAGAATAAATAATTTATTTTGTTTTATAAATGCATTTGAGCGGTGATATATATGGCCACCTCTTGGGGTGATGGTGGACACTCCTAGTCTCGAGGTAGTTCCGGGGTGGGGTTGTTACAGTAATGGTCGCATGGGTCGCATGAATCGCATGAATCGCATGAATAACAAGGGTCGCATGAGTAGCTTGGATCGCATGGGTCACCTGGGTCGCATGGATCGCTTTGGTTGCATGGGTCGCATAGGTCGCACGGGTCGCAGGGGAAATTTGGAATATCAATATTATAAGGGTAAAATTGAAGTTGATTTTTTTAGGGAACGGTAGGATTGAAGCCCTAATAGCATATCAAGTGTATTTTTTATTTTAACCCATATTAATCACTATTATTCCATTTCATTATAATTATTAATAAAATTTTAATTTTGTTAAACATAATTAAGGTTTTTTTCTCTTTCCTTATGTGTCTCTTTCCTTCTCCATCTCTCTCCTTCTTCGTGCCTACCCTCCCGTCTTCTTCTTCCTTACCTCACCGCATCAACTATCACCCCGCCAAATCATCGTCTCCCTTCTCGGCCAATTATCATCCATGACTCACTGCATCGTCTGTCACCCCGTCAAATCACCGCCTCCCTTCCATCATCGTCCGTGACTCGCTCGCAACAGCCTAGTATCAAAATCATTTTTGGTACTCCATCCGCCACGACTGTTAGACATCTATATATGACTTGCAGTGTTGATGGAAAATACATATATTGTATATCGGTGAGAGTTAGACTCTTGTATTGTCTTGTATTCTTTCCTTTGTGTCGTAATAAATATTTGCGGTCGTGGTTTAAGGTTAATGTAGCTTTCATGCTGAGGGTGAACCAATATAAATTTTGTGAGTCTGTAGAATTTTATCGTTCGCTATTTCTCGTTGTTTCCCAAACAACTAGTATAAGAGCTTGATTTGATAAAGTGACGAGTTATGGCGAATGAGGAAAGTTTAGATCAAAGTCTTATTACCTTAGATGATACAAATTTCTCATTATGGTAATTATGGATTGAAGATTATTCGTACCGTAAGAATCAAAGAAAACTGCCACATGTTGGCATTGCAAAAAAGTAGGCCTCTTAAAGAAGGAGTGTTGGGCTTGAAAGAAGAAAAATGGAGATAAAGAGAATGTGGCAAATATAATTAGATGAAGGAAAAGATGCACTTATCCTCTCAGTCAACATTGAATCTTGGGTTTTAGATTCTGGAGCGTCTTTCCATACCATAGCAAATCGTAACTTGTTAGAAAATTGTATTTCTAGGAATTACACAATGGTTTCGCAAATGGAGAACCCATGGAAATTGTTAACTTAGGTAATATACACCTAACAACACCTAGCGAGAATGTATAGAAGATTAAGAAGCTGAGATGTTATCTAAAGTTGAAGCACAACTTGACCTCAGTGGGACAACTCGATGATGAAGGTTACAATGTAAACATCAATGATGGCTCATGGAAAATATAAAGGGAGCCATGATTATTGCTCAATGAACCAAGACGGGAAGTCTGTACATGACTTCAAACTACACAGATACGGTTGTTGCAGTTGATGCCGCTGAAGAATCAATTTTGTGGCATCATTGTCTCGGGCACATGACTGAGATAAGGGATGAAGGTGTTAGTCTCAAAAGGCATATAATCCCTAACCTGAAAACTATTGAACATCGGTTTTGTGAAAGTTGTGTTCTTGGAAAACATACAAAGACCAATTTTTCAAAAACTGGAAGAGAGTTGAAAAAGAAAAGGCTTGAATTAGTTCACACGGATGTGTGGGGTCTAGCACGAGTCAACTCTTTTGGTGGATCAAGATACTACGTTATATTCATTGATGATTCCACAAGAAAGGTATGAGTTTATTTCTTAGCAAATAAATTCGATGTCTTTGACAAATCAAGAGGTGGAAATCGATGGTTGAAAATGAAACAAATCTTAAAGTGAAATGTGTAAAATCAGAAAATGGTGGTAAGTATACAAATCACAAGTTCAAGCAGTATTATAAGGACAATGGAATCAGAATGAAAAGAATGATTCCGGGAACACCTCAACAAAATGGCGTAGCGGAAAGGATGAATCACACCTTGAACGAGCGAGCAAGAAGCATGAGGCTTCATGCTGGTTTTCCCATAAAATTTTGGGTGGAAACAATAAATACTGCTGCTTATTTGAACAATCAGAGTCCTTCTATGCCACTTGATTGCAAATTACGAGGAAGAATGGAGAGGAAAACTAGTCATTTCGAGTTTTATAAAAGTCTTTGGTTTTCTTGCTTACATTTTCATTGACAACACTACGTGAAGTAAGCTCGATGTAAAATCAAAGATGTGTTATTTCATTGGATACATAGATGATAAGTTTGGTTACAAGTTTGGGATGAGAAAAATCATAAGATCGTCAGAAGCAAGGATGTAGTATACAAAGATAAAGCATCAGAGAATAAAACAAGGCATGATGTTGTTGACTTATACGAGCTTCCAACAAAAGATCTTACAGAAGATCAGATAGATGTACCTTATGTTGATCAATAAAATGAAAGCTCTGATGAGGTACAACAAACTCCATCTAACCAATTGAGGAGATCATCAATAACTATCCGATCATCACAAATGTTATCGAATTATGTTCTTCTGATGGATAATGAAGAACTAGAAAGCTTTGAAGAAGCTAAACAATCGAAAGATTCAATCAAGTGGGAGTTTGCCATGCCAGACGAGATGAACTCGTTGATGAAGAATCAAACATGGCATCTGACAAAGTTACCAGAAGGAAAGAAAGTCTTGCAAAACAAATGGGTCTATTAGATCAAAGAAGAAAACGATGGTAGCTTGTGGTACAAGGAAATGCTAGTGGTGAAAGGTTTTCAGCAAAAAGAAGGTGTAGATTACACCAAAATATTCTCTCCGGTCGTGAAGATGACAACTATCAGGTTGCTGCTAGGTTTGGTAGCACAAGAAAGTCTGCATCTACAACAAATGAATGTGAAAATGGCTTTTCTTCATGGCGATATAGACAAAGAGATCTATATAAAACAACCTCAAGGATTCGAGGTTGAAAGAAAGGAGGATATGGTGTGTCGGCTTGAGAAAAACTTATACGGATTGAAGTAAGCTCCAAGACAATGGTATAAGAAGTTTGATAACTTCAAGTGAAATGAAGGATTTTTGAGGTGTGAAGCAAACCATTGCTGCTACTTCAAGAGATATGGAAGCATGTATATCATCTTACTGCTATATGTGGATGGTATGCTGATTGTCGGAGCAAATGCAGAAGAGATTATGAATGTGAAGAAAAAATTATCAGAGGAGTTTGATATGAAGGATTTAGGTGATGCAAAACAAATCCTCGGAATGAGAATCATGAGACATGATCAAGTTCTAAAATTGTCTCAAGAAGATTACATCAAGCAAGTATTATCTAGGTATAATATGAAAAATGTGAAACCAATGAACACTACTCCGGGGCATCACTTCATGTTATCAAAGGATGAATCACCTTCTAATGATCAAGAAAAGGCACAAATGTCAAAGGTGCCTCACGCCTCTACAGTTGGAAGTCTAATGTATGCCATGCTTTGCACAAGGCTAGACATTGCACAAACAATGAGAGTTGTAAGCCGATATATGAGTAATCAGGGTAAACAATATTGCGAAGTTGTGAAATGGTTTCTCAGGTATTTAAAGGGAACTGTCGGAATATCTTTATGTTTCAAAAGTTAGGATTGAGCTTATGTGGTTATGTGGATGCTGATATGGCGGGTGATTTGGATGGAAGAAAAAGTACTACCGGTTATGTGTTGACATTGGGTGGTACAACTATTAGCTGGGCACCCAAATTGTAGAAAATAGTTGTTTTGTCAACTACTGAGGCGGAATACATTGCAGCGACAGAAGCTAGTAAGGAGATGATATGGTTACAATAATTTTTGAAGGAGTTAAAACATAATTGTGATGGAAATACATTGTCTTGTGATAGCCAAAGCGCCATTCATCTGGCAAAGAACCTATTTTATCATGTTGGGACAAAGCATATACAAGTTCGGTATTACTTCATTCATTCTATGTTGGAGGATGGATTATTATGTTTGGAAAAGATCAAAGGAAATTATAATCATGTAGACATACTGACGAAGACGGGAATTGAGAAACTGAAGTTGTGGACTTCTTCATTGAAAGTAAGAAGTTATCAAGACCGCAAAAATTTTAAGATGATTTTATTTCTTTTCAACTGGGAGATTATTGATGTGAAAAGAAATTGTAAAAAAAATGGGGGGAAGAAAATTGGTGCAAGTTAGGCACAACCATTGTTGACAAAATGGTGCAAGTTAGGCACCTCCATTTTTTATATTTTTTCCTTCTCATGCCTATATAAGGATGCATTGAGAGATGATGAAAATACACCACCGAGAAGAATAAGAAGAAGAGAAAGATAGAAAGAGAGAGAGAGAAAAAAATATTTTTTCTATGTGAGTTAATATATATTATTTTATTATGGTGAGAGTTTGACTCTTGTCTTCTTTTGTATTTTTTTCTTTGTGTCGTAATAAATATTTGCCATCGTGGTTTAAAGTGGACGTACTTCTGACACTAAGGATGAACCACTCCAAATTTTGGTGTCTCTAGAATTTTATTCATTCGTTATTTCTCGTTGTTTCCTCAACAGGTAGATGGAGAAACTGTGGTGGATGATATTTCCCAAATTATGAAATGATATCCTTGATTTGAAATTTGAAAGGTATAAGTGAATTGGTTTCAAATCAGTTTAGTCAAAGAAAATTAATTTAATAAATATTTATTTTTCATTTGTAAATATATTATTAATTCGAATACATGTATATAAATATGAAAAAAATAACACTTCTTTTTTTTTTAAAACTTAAAACTTTTGAGTTTTTATATTAAAAAAATTTATCATCTTCCATCTCTCTCTAAAAACAAAAGTGGTCAAATTCGAACGAGTTCGTTCTTTATTTCTTCTTACGAAAGCTCTTTGAAAAATTATGTAAATGTGTCGAAAAATGTCTCAACATCATTAATATCCTCATCGGATCACTGTTACGTGGTGTCATTGGACAAGGTATGTGATATAGTTCTTCTTTAGGTTTTTACAATTTTCGTACAAAAAAAAAAATTCATCTTTCACCCTAAAGGCATGTTCTTTTGTAGAACTTTGAGTCGAAGTTAAGACTTAAATTTAGATTTTATGTTCGTTTAGTATGCTTTATATTAAAGTCTAAACTCAAAGTCTCGACTCGGAATTTGAGTCGCAATTTTTTGGATGCTGAAAGTTTTAGTATTTTGACTCGGATTTTGAGTTCAAAATATCTAAATTACTAAGATACCCTTTGAAATTCTCAAAATTGATAATTTTTATTAAATTTTATGATTAATATTATTTATGATTCATTTATATTCTTTTAAATATATTAAATTATTTTAATTATGACTTATAAATAATAATAATTATAATCAATATAATTTTTATGCGAAATTAATAAAATAATTAATAAATATAATTTATAAGTAAAATTTATATTTTGGTAATTTTCTTACTAAAATCTTAATTCAAACTTAACTTTTATGAAAAAAAAATCTAAACTTAAAGTGTAAATTGAAACTCTAACTTTGAAACTATCAAACAAATAATTCTAATTTTGATTCCAAATTTAAACTTAAACTCTAATTTCTCCAAAAGAACATGCCTTACTCTCCTTCTACTCCAACGTTGTGGGTCAACATGGTGGATGGTTGATACACTTTTTGCCACGTTGTGGGGCAATGTTGTGCCACCCTGCATTGTGTGATAATATTATCCCACACGTTGTACAACATATGGTACAACATGTGGGACAACGTGTGGTATAACATGCTTGTACGATATTGAACCATATTTTCTTAGGTTTTTGCGTCTTCGTACAAAACTTTTATATCTTTCACCAATTTTTTGAATTTTTTTCCATGATTACCACTCTTCTTCTGTTCTTCGATCCCAAAACCTTCTCCTTCTAAGTTTTAGATCAACGTGGTGGGTGGTTGATACACCTTGTACCATATGTTGGACAATGGCGTGACATCCACATTGTGCGAAAACGGTGTATCACACATTGTACAACGTATGAGAAAATGTATTGGTACAACAATTTGGTATAACTTGCTGGTACAATGTGTTGTACAACATGCTGGTACAACGTTGAACGACATGTTATACTAGTACGTTGTACCACACGTTGTTAACTATTGTTTTAGATGTTGTACCATTGTATAAATGTTTTTCTTTTTCTATAATTTTACATGCCTCAAAAAGCGAACATGTGGATCTAAGATCCAACCTAGCAAGTTGTCGCAATCTTGTAATTACAACGAAATGTTCTCTATTCAAGACGATCGGAGAATTGCAAGAAATCTTTGACACATAAGAATTGGAATGGTTCGTGAAACATCCTCATTTAAAGCACATATTCCATATAGAGCAGATGAAGCACAAGAAAATCATGGAGATGTGTATGTTGTTTGTCCACACTATAATGACAAATAAGATAATTGAATTATGCTTCGTTTTCAATGGTGTGTCTATCTGGTATTTGCTTATAGAGCATGACATCATATGTTGACTCAAATGTGACCAATGTCCACAAAAATTGGTTAAGACTTCGTGGCAGTGGGTTCAGTGAAAGGTATTGGCTAAAGCAAAAGTCAATCACCATAAATAATTTGAAGACCGAGTTTTTATCAATGTCCAGATGCGAAGATCGATTGAATAGATTCAATGGCCCCATTGAAAATTTCTTAGTGTAAATCATGGATGACGTGGAAGGTTCAACCGATTTTCCTTGGGAAGGTTGACATTTCTTTAGGTTTTTCGTGAGATTCGTCGTATGGTCAACAATTTTAACGGCCACGTGAAGAAAACTTGGATATTTTCTAGGTTATTTTTTCTTTGAAGGTAAGTGTAAATTCATTTAATCTAATTAGATAAACTCTGTTGGCCAATTTAATAATATTTGTGTCTAATTTTTTTTAACACATTCTTATATATGAGAACGTTGTGGTACGAGTGCACATATTCCGATTGATATCTATGGATGAGCAATTCTCCATATGTTTAAGGATGTGCAAGATTAAGTACAAATAGAAAAATTTCTGAATATGTTTTGCACGATTTAAACGAAGAACTTGGGGATACAAAGATTAGTATACTCGTTACCAATTTCTAACAATGTTGGGGTACAATCTGTACAACATTATGGTACACCATGTACAACGTTGATTCTACTTTCCGTAATACGTCTTCTTTTTAACTTCTAGGACATCAAAGTATCATCACCCCAACGGACCTTAGATCATGTACACGATGGATTTCGAGCTGGACTAAGCTGATCCTACTTTTAATGATTAGATATCCAAGTTAAGTCTAAGAAATTGACCTCGTGGTGAGAAACCCTGAAGCGCTTCATTCTAAATTACCAACATAGAATTGGCCCTACCCTCAATACATTCTCTCCCACAATTGAGGATGCTTCTACCATCAATGATTTCCCCACAGACTCCCCCACGATTCGAAGATGCCCTATTTAGAGTTGTATATGCGAGTGCAAGAAGTCAATGGACGTCTCATTGTTTGTTACGATAATCTCAATAGTGTTAAAGGATGCCTCAATAGTTTTGAAGGACATCTCAATAATATTGAAGAACGTCTCAAGGATATTGAAAATTACATCATAAAGGATGTCCAAAAAGATGTACCAACTGATTTAAATCTTTATAATGACTATGAGAAAGAGGGGTTATAACAAGTTGCTCGAATGCCTCGATTGAAGACTCCCAAAAGACAAAGAAATGTAGCCAACCACGTTCAAGAGGATGCCAAAAGAAAGGTGGGTTTGGTGAAGAGGAAATTGTATAAAATCAAGATGTTGGAGAGAAAGCTCCAGCAAAGGAAAGTTCATTACTATTAATGGGAGGTCTAGTGACGTACAACCACTAGGTTTGGTGAAGTATGACAAGAATGTCTATGTTCATGTCGTAAACTTCATAAAACTTTAAAAGTTTTGGGCATTTGATGTCGGAGAGAAGCGAGATTCAAATCTATTCATTTTTTATTTTTTCCTTTTTTATTTTTTTCCTTGAATATACCAACATTGTACAACATATGATACACCATTGTACAACATGGGATACAATATTAGTATTCGAATGTTGTACACTGTTGTACCATATGGTGTACAATGTTGAGGTACAACGTGTGATACAATATTGTACAACATTGTACCACACTTTAATCGACTCGTCACAGCATCGTAAACCAAACTTCTTTAGTCTATCTATAGTATATTGAAGAGGGCCTTGTGATGTTGAGGAAACAACAGTCCAAATTACCAATTGTGGACGAGAAAGCCTTCATCGCCGATGAAATATTCTCTCAATATTATGACGACTTTTTGGAGTTTCTCGATTCGTATCTTGGCGTATATGGAAAATTATAGGCCGACATAGATGTGGATTATTTCATCATAAACAACTAAAGCTCTATAAACAATGAATCAATTCATTAGATTGGTGTGAATGCATTTTTAGATATCGATGAGCTCCTTTTGTTCGATGTTTTAAGGAAAATCTACAAGAAAGAGTAGATGGACAAAAAATATGAAGCCTTATGTCCATGGTTTTTCTTATATCCTTAAAAAAATATGAATACCATGTCTCACTTTAAGAATTAAACGTGGAAATATCGACACATCGAAGATGTGACTCAAAATACAGTTAATGGATAAGTTTTGTAATTTGTAGTTCTTTATATTATATTTTTTTTATGTGTTATTGATATATTTTGTTTTGTAATAAGGGAAACGATTGTGGACCACTATGTATTAAATTCATCAAACACGAGTTGTTCGGGAGACCAGTTCATGAATTTTGCATTGACAACGTCTCCGACCTCCGAATGAGGCTTGCATGTGATATATTTTTTAATGGTTGGGTTTTGTCATTAAATAATTTTTTTTATTTTATTTGTAAATTTGTAAATTTTTTTCATTGTAATAAGAAAGGATTTCATTTGTAAAATTTAAATATTTTATGGAATTCATTTGTAACTTTTTTTAATTTGTAATAATAAAGGATTTTTTAAAATTATAATAATAAAGGAATTCATTTATAAATTTTCAATATATTATGAAATTCGTTGTACACAATGTGTGTTAAGTGATTGCACGTTATGATACAACATCTGTATTAAATATAGCATGTTGTTGTGCAATGTGTCTACTAAGTACACACACATTGTGATAGTACTTAGCATACACATTCGTTGTAGTACTTAGCTTACACGTTCATGCTAGTACTTAGCACACACGTTGTACTAGCACATTGTGGTACAACGTGTGTGCTAAGTACTAGCACGTTATACATAATGTGTGTGCTAAGTACTAACATGTTTTGGTACAACGTATGTGCTAAGTATTAGCACGTTGCGGCACAACGTGTGTTCTACGTGCTAGCACATTATACACAATGTGTACAATATATATTTTTAGCTTATTAAATTCGTATTTACGAGATTCAAAAATATTAATAATTTTTTCAAAATGATACTATGGATCTAAAGATATTCATAAATTGTTCAAAACGATAAAATCGGGTTATATTCTTGATTTACCTTTGACTTTCGGGTTAAAGGTTATTTATTAGTTAGATTAATGTGTTATTCCATATTTGTATAAAATCAGAATTTAGAATTCGATTATTATAATTAATTATCAACCGTAAGCTTATAAGATTTATGTACTAGTTACATGTTTCAGCATACAATATACTTATGAGATTTAATAATGTTGGTAAAGTGTTCAAACCGATAAATATGATAGTAAGGATGTTTCAAAACTTTCAATTGATGAAAATCTTGAATTATATTTTATAAAATTGGGTTGTATCTTTGTTGTACCTTTGATTTTTGGGTTGAACCTTAATTATTAGTTAACAGAATGCAATATTTCACATTTGTATCAAATCAGAATTTACAATTTGATTGTTATATAAATCCTAGTCATCAACGATAAACTAAGACATATAATGTATAATATGAGGTTTATGTACTAGTTACTTTATTTATCAAACAATATATGGTATGTTGCTATATATGATTATAATGTGTCATTTTTAGTAAAAGTAAACGTCCATAATTATGAATCAAGTCATGACAAACATGAATTTAACAATTTTAATCTAAAATTTTGAGGTTTAATCACAATATAATCCGAGTTTTATCAATATTCAACTTATTTTATTTAAATAATAT
The DNA here is from genome assembly GCA_036759665.1 of Gynandropsis gynandra. Lineage (NCBI taxonomy): Eukaryota > Viridiplantae > Streptophyta > Magnoliopsida > Brassicales > Cleomaceae > Gynandropsis > Gynandropsis gynandra. The sequence continues at coordinate 10,439,467 of CM071870.1, forward strand.
ATTTGAGAGAGAAATAACGTTGACACCTTTGGGATCTATGTTGAACAAGTTTGTTGTTTTGCTCTTTTGGGATCTATGCTTAACGGATATTGGAGTTATCTTTTTCTTTTTTGGGATGTTTAAAACACGTGTAAATTTAAAATTCAAATTGTAGAAGAGAAAAAACATTTGTGTAGTTTTGCATTGTGGGATCGACCCAGTGGCAGAATGTTTTGCACATATGTGTGGTACAACATTCGTGGTAGTACTTAGCACACACATTGTACATAATCTATCACTACTTAGCATAAATATTATAGAAAACGTGCTAGTATTTAGCACAAATATTGTACATAATGTGGTGTAAAGTGCTAATACTTAGCATGAACATTGTACACACACGATATGTACAACGTGCTAGTACTTAGCACAAACGTTGGACACACCGTGTGGTACAATGTTCGTGCTAGTATTTAGCTTACACATTATGGTACAACATGTGTGTTAAGTACTAGCATATTGCACACAACGTGTGGTATAACGTTCATGCTAGTATTTAGCACACACGTTGTGTAGAACGTGCCCGTACGTAGCACAAAAATTATACACACACGTTGTGGTATAATGTGCTAGTACTTAGCACAAACATTCTACACAATGTATGGTACAACGTGTGTATACTTAGCAATACTTAAGCGCTATACAATATTTAAACGTTATAAAATAATAATATTACTTTTAAAAAACGTTCTTCTGTGTTCTACGTTCAACCGTCAACGAACTCTTCTACGTCCTTTTCGTTGTGGTTCTCCAACATAAGGTATCCAATTAAAAAATATTTTCATGCGTCTAATTATCTTTGTTAAGTAAAAGCTCTCAATTATAATCTCACCGAAACTATACAATATGATTGATCAAGAACAATATTAATCGTCTTTATATATGTCAACACCCATTATTCTTTCAAATAGAACTTTGAATGAATTTTTATATCATAAAAAATCCTTTGACAGCAACAAGAGCATGGAAACACAATTATTTATCAATATCAAAAGCTATACAAGTGCACGTTTGACTTCTCAAATACACTGAATAATTTTTTTATCACGACCGATGATATTGAATGCAAGTGTAAAGCTGTTTAATTTATGTACATGCAACTCTATCAACTCTATGAATCGTGTCTGTAATATGTTTTCTGACGAATCCGTCGGCTTCTCTGAACTTGAGCCATCGACAGAATGTTTTCTATGCTTATTAAACCAATACACTATTTTTAACATTATTGCATCCAACATTGAAAACAATGAGTACTTCCTTGCGTCTTTAAATACTAAATTGATAGATTCAACTTCATTGGTAGTATCAATGTTGTACCGCTCCTTAGGAGAATAAAATCTTTTCAATTTTTCTCGTTCAACACCATCTTCGACATAGGTAGAAGCTTAAGGGTACTTGTTTTGAACTCATCATACAGCTTGTGAGAGTCACCATATCATATATTCTAAGTTTCTTCAGTATGGATTTTTTATATATTTTCTTACCATGGTAAACATTCAATTTCACATTTTGAGATAAGTGCCAAACGCAAAACCCATGTTTAGTGTTCTTGTATACCTCACTTATGGCTTTGGCAATACTTTAATTTCTATCCGAAATGAAAACAAAATCAAAATCATTCGATATACCTCTTGATGCTTCTTCATAAACCATGTCCAACTAGCATCCTTTTCGGAGTCAATTACTCCGAAAGGAACTAAATATTGGTAAAAATTGGTGTTTTGAATGATAACAATGATCATACTCCACCATACGCATCCATCTTGAAAATTCTATCCACGACAATAAATTTTTTTAATACTCAAAACTCATCAATTCAAGCTCCAAATGCAACAAATAAATACTTGATCTCTTATTATTGTCTAATTCAAGATGTGTAATAGATCTCTCATTCACTTTCTTTAGCATGTGTAAGTAACATGGAAGCATTTCATAACTAATTTCTGGACTACCGAGTACATCATACTCAACCAACTTATTTACTCTCCATGTTATGATAATTTTACACCAAACCATTCATGAACCATCGTTCTTATATTTCTTGTACTTGGTGTATTTAGTTGTCTCACGTATCTTTCCTTCAAAAGGCAACTGTTTTTAGTGTGCTAACCTTATTATTCGTCTCACCCCAGGAGAAGGTATGCTACTTTTTGTGTACCCTCACTAGGAAATCATCTAAAAAGATTAAGCCTAGCCATAGATAAAGACCATATGCAACTAGAATCTCTTTGTTTGCATGTTGTGAAAAACAACATCTTTGTCAACTTCATTACCTAAATCTAAAGCATTTAATGCAAGTAGCCTTTTTATGCAACAATACAATGTCATCTTTGCATGCAAATCCGTCATCCCAATCAAAACTTGAAGAACCAAAAATCATTAAATCATAAAGGAACACTTCATTTTTGACATCAACATGTTTTTCATTGTCAACTTCATTTTTGGGTTAATCATGTTTTGTATCTCTAACTTCAACGCGTTTTTATTTCCAATTTCATTTCAAGGGTCATCAAATTCTCCATTTCTAGCTTCTACACGTTCTTCATTTTCAACTTCATTTTTGGCTTCAACACATTATTCATTTTCACTTTCATTTTCAATGTGATCTTATTTAGAAAATGTGCAAAAACTATCATCTATATTTTTTTTTGGATTTTATCGGTGATTTCAACTTGTAAGATCTTTCTGCATCCATCCTTGTCAACTCCCAACACATAGCTGATAACACTGAAAGTGTATCGATTTTAGGATAGGTTTTAGTGCCATTTTCGCATACATCTTACATAGAGATTTACATATTTGATATGATTACGAGTTTCACACACCCGTTTTGTTGGTTTTCAGGTTTTTAGGCGACAAGGCCTAAATGAGCTTAAAATGACAGATTCCTGATCAAAACCACATGATTTGAAGATATATCTACTCAGAGCCAAGATCGAGCTTCAGAACCCAAAGGAACACCCGAGCAACGAGCGGAAAAGATAAATTTCAAGGAAACAAGGGTGCCCGGTCGAGCATCATAGACCACCCGCTCGGGTAAAACCTACGGGGTTTTATCCGCACACCTTGCACGACCCGGGCACAAAGGCAATGAGATCGGGTAGCCTTACCCGATCGGGCGCGAGACAATACCCGCTCGGGCGTTAATTCAACCAAATTGCCCCGAGAGTTTGCACGACTCGGACCGCTCAACCACGCAATCGGGTGCTTGATACCCGATCGCCACGCGATCGGGTGACTGCCACCCGATCGGGCACTATGAAGCAACACGATCGGGCGAGCCTCTGCACGACCGGGCAACTGTGGTGCCCGAGCGGGCCGTGTAATTCGCAACAACCTAGATCTAACATTCAAATGTCCGAATTTAAGGAATAGAAGAGATCTAGAGGAAGGGGGCGACGTACAGGGCAAGGAAAGGCTGGAAAAATATCTGGAAAGGCTCGGGAGGCATCGGAGAAGAAGAGAAGCATCAATCCTTACACTGGTAACACGATAGGGAAGGTCGAGTCATCGAATTCCTTAGAGTCTATCATGTATAGGATTATGTTATCTTCGTCTTTTATTTTCTCCATGAGTGAGTAGAGTCCCTACTGCGGGTAGGGATATCGGATTTGTATTGGATGAACAATGATTTGCGTTAATGCTTAGATTTATTTATCTATGTTAGGAGGTTTAGGCTCGGAAGAATCACTCCTCACCTTAGGGCATGAATTTCCCGTTGTCAAGAATAGTTGATAGATCTATGATCCTTAGTTGTTTTATTCATGCGATTTCCGGTATCCCGAACACCCGTAGTGTTTGTCATATCCGACTTTATCCCCAACCTAGTATCGTTGTCACCATTTAGATTAGTTTTAGGAATTTAGGATCACATCCCCTTCTATCTCTAATTGTCTTAGTTTAGTTTTATTCTTAGTTTGGCTGCTTTAGTCCCTAGAGATCGACCCTGGTACTACACGATCCGTATACTTGCGGTGAAGTGGTCTAGGAATATTTATAACTCGTGTTTCCAGCACACCAAGTTTTTGGCGCCGTTGCCGGGGACTAATAACGGCCTAGACTAGGAATTAGCTAGATTAAGATCTAGTCCTTTTCGGAGTCTTCTTTTGTTTCTTGCATTTTTGTTTTTGTTTTTGCTTTTGTTTTCCTTATGGAGTCAAAAAACGAAAAAAAAATATCTTTACCTCACAGAGCTTAATCGAGTTTGATGTCCTTTGTCTTGCGAGGTAACATGGACGACTTCAACTCTTCGGGCGCCAACATAGCTGAATTGAAATATCAGAGTTTTGAGTTTCGTCGTAAGTTCTCCGAATTATACCATCCGCAATACTCAGAGCGATCATGGGAACGAAACGCTTAGGGGTATGAAGAGGAGATCTACGACAACTACGCTTATCCTTACGGGACCACGTACAATCAAGAATGGAGCGATCACGCCTACATCCCGTATAGGACCATAGAGAGTATGGTGGATGCACATCAATTGTTTGGGAATTTCCAGCCATGGACGGAACCCCAAACTCAGAGCTATCAATCCTATGTGCCTCAACCATACCTGACTCAATCCGTAGCAGCCCTAGAATATCCCGCCATGTACAACTACCTCTGTGAAATGCTTGAGAATCGAAACAACTTATTTATGGGAGTGGAGGCGAAACAAGAAAGCGCCAATGAGCAGATAGGTGATTTATTTGGACAATTGGACGCGCAAGCTTCAGATCTTGCACAAGGGGCATCGCAACCACAAGCGGTTGCATCGGAAAGCTCAGAATTATATCCTCGTGAATATGTCAGTGAGATCTACCTAAGTTATTGTGAGACGGTAGATCAGCCAAGTCCATCCTTGATTGAAGAAGAATACGAGTCTAACACGGCAATGGATGAGGCTACGGACATTAATGATCACATGAAGACACCCGAGGTAGAAGAAGAGTTCAGCTTAGTGGACACGATTGAGCAACCATGTCATATCGATTTCGTGTTTCCCGAAGGCAGCTTTGAAGATTTAGCCGAGGAGACTTGTGAAGAAGTTCAATCTAAGGATTCCTTAAGTTTGAATCGCGTAGCGGTTGAGGAAGGTAGCTACAAGGTACCTACCGAGCCGCTCAACAACGAAAGGAAAGAGGAATCCTCCAATCCATGACTTCCACACGACCCTAGCTAAATGTGGAGCGGCAAATCAGTACACAAACGATCCTAAGATGCCGAGATGCTGCAACAAACGTCCAACTCATAATTGGGACATCGGCAAAGTACCCAGGGTAAAGATGAAGCCTTCACCCGAAAGGCTTACACGCACAACATCTCTGGAAGAGCTGAAGGAAACGAACGACAAACGCCTAACCGGTTACATGAAGTATGCAACCGGACCTAGGAGCAGCTCAACCAGAATGTTTGGACAGCACGATCTAGCACTGAACATAGAAAGCACCATGACCGATCTTAGGGAA
>CM071870.1:10466136-10487053 GCA_036759665.1 Gynandropsis gynandra
ACCTCTTTCTTTACCACTTCCATCATATTAGGGTTTAACCTACGTTGGTGCTCAATAGAGGTCTTAGTGTCATCTTCTAGGTGAATTCTATGCATGCAAAGGCCTGGACTAAGTCCCTTAATATCCGCTATCGTATAACCTATAGCTCCCCTATACCTCCTAAGAGCTTCTAGCAATTGCGCTCTTTGAGAATCATCTAGGTCATCATTCACTATAACCGGATACGTGGAATCAAGTCCGAGAAACTCATACCTCAACCCTTGTGGTAAGGGTTTCAACTCTACCTTCGGTGCTTTGTCAACCGCTGCGGAAGTTCACTGGGTCGTTGCTTTACTATCGGAACTTGGAATCACGTCATCATCACCGCCCACCATCTACAGTGACAACATTGGAGCAACATACCTCAGTGCTAAGCCAGTCTTTCACTCCCGAATGAAACACTTGGCTCTTGACTATCTCTTCGTCCGCGGCCTGGTCGAGTCGAACACTCTTCGGGTCACTCATGTACGAGCTGCGGATCAGCTTGCGGACATTCTCACGAAGCCTCTTCCGTGACTACCATTCGAGCTCTTGTGTTCCAAGATTGGACTCACCGAGGATGCTCCATCTTGAGGGGGCGTGTAAAGGATATACATGTATAGGGGTAAGTCATTTTGTAATTAGATCTATCATCATTGTAATTAGGTCTAACTTTGTATATCTAGCCATTTTGGCTCATTTGAATCATTATTCAGATTTCAAATTATCAATTTCACCCAATTGTAACCCGATTTCACCTCATTTTAACTCAATTTCACCTAATCTCAACCCAATTTTAACTTGATTTCATCCAATTTTAGTTCGATTTCACCGTTTTTAACCTGATTTCACCCAATTGTACATCGACTTCATCTAGTTTCATCGGATTTCAAATTTATTTCACCCAATTTTAACCCGATTTCATCACATTTCATCGAATTTCAACCCAAGTTCATCCAATTTTAACCCAATTTCACCAAATCTCGCTCAATTTTAACTCAATTTAATCCAATTTCACCAGATTTCAAATTTATTTCACCCAATTTTAACCCGATTTTAACTCGATTTGATCACATTTTACCGAATTTCAACCTAGTTTAATCCAGTTCAATTTCACTTTCACCCAATTTTAACTCGATTTAATCCAATTTCACCGGATTTCAAATTTATTTCATCCAATTTTAACCCAATTTTAACTCGATTTCATCACATTTCACCGAATTTCAATATGATCTCATCCAATTTTGACTCAATTTCACTCAGTTTCACCCAATTTTAGCTCGATTTCATCCAATTTCACCGGATTTCAAATATATTTCACCCAATTTTAATCCGATTTTAACTCGATTTCATCACATTTCATCGAATTTCAACCTGATTTTATTCAATTTTGACTCAATTTCACCCAATTTCACCCAATTTTATTGAGTTGAAATTCAATGACATTGGGTTAAATCGGGCTGAAATTCGGTGACATTGAGTGAAATTGAGATAAACTTTGGTGAAATCAGGTTAAATTGGGTGAAATCGAGTTAGAATTTTGTGAAATTAGGTTAAAATTGGGTGAATTGGAGTCAAATTAGATGAAATCGGGTTGACATTCGGTGAAATTAGGTTTAAATTCGTTAAAATTGGGTGAAATCGAGTTAAAATTGGATGAAATAAGGTTAAAATTCGGTGAAGTTAGATGAAATCGAGTTAAAATAGGGTGAAATCGGTTTCATAAATTATTGTTTTGAATATTGAAACATTAATTATAATATCTATTGTATATAAATATATATCATGAATGATAAATGATAAAAAGATATATACAAAAAGTTAATTATATGAATAAATCCGTTAAACCTGTTAAACCCGTTTAACCCGACCCATTATTAAATGGGTCGGGTTGAACCCAACCCAATTATACTATAAAACCATTTAATTTTAATGGGTTGGGTACAAGCCAACCCATTGACATCCATAGCTCAATCTTATCTTCTTCGTAGATTTTAACCATATCAATTTTTTCTACTGATGTGATCAACAAGATCATTGTATTTCATACTTTTCACACTTATATAGAAGAAGACCAACAATGAGCATATGAAAAAGAATAAGAATGAACATGCATTACCTCTATTTAGAAGCGGAATTAAACCCAGAAGAAGAGATTTTTTTTTCGTGTGGAAGAAGAAGAAAAACGTCATATTGTTTTTCTTCGTAAAACCAGGTAGGTAAAAAGAATGATTATATATAGGGCATTGGCCAATCACAATGATTTATTTTCGTAGAAAAATGTGAAAAGAATGAAGGGTATTTTTGGCTTTTTATTATTATTATAAAAGGGAAGATGAGTAGAGGTTAAATTTTAGTCAAAAGTCACACAAGAAAAGTTTTACCTTCATTAAAGGTCATGTTAGATTAACAAGAAGAAACTATATGGCTAGGATTGGACACGAAAAATAAGATTAAAAATGTACTGATCCAATAGGGAAAATAGCAAGGATGACCTCATAGCATTCTTGCTGCAGTTGTACACTCGAAAACCTAAGAATGAAAAATAAGGCAAAAAGACAAATGTGCCATTTTTTGCACGTGAAAATATACACGGTTGAAGGGGTTTCAAAATGAAATCTATTTCAAAGTTGAGAATAAGTTTAGAGACGATTTAGAAGTTGAGAGCAAGGATAGAGTTCCAAGTGAGGAAGAAATAAATTTCGATGTTAAGAGCAAAAAAATTTTGAAGTGAGAAAGAAATAAATAAATGACAAGGATCAGTGGTGAAGAAGAGAACACGAGTCAATCTTCATTGGTGTCTGTGAGTGTATCGATTTTACTTTGCATATGAAGTACATTAAGGATTAGGTTATTGAAAGCGAAATTCTTTGTTGATACATTACACATTTGAGAAGCTTGTGGATACTTGTCACAAGCACGATATCGGGGAAACACTGAAACCAAAGTGGCATTGTGGTGGTTTCATGATCCCACTCATGGTAATTTGTATATATTTTTAGAATAACATGAATGTTTTTGTACTTTTTTGTTCTTATAATTTTGTTTTAATATTTCAGTTACTTTAATTCGGAACCATCCATAGTTTGGACAAAAACGGTTCGTACATTGATGTTATAGATGTCAATTCATCATGCCCAAGGATGTGAAATAAGAGGGTTAAAATAAATTTGAATCCGAAGTCTGTAGACGTGATCAAGCAGATCGAATATTCTAAGGTAACAAGGGTCAGAATGGTCACAAGGGTTACAAGGGTTATTTGTTGTTTTTGCAGGATATTCAAAGCATTCGTCATGCCGAAGACAACGAGGAAGCTTTACTTTATGATCTATAGTATTACAAGGGATGCAACGACCCAAATATTAAGATATGGATGGAACATTTACAAAAAAATCCAAAGGGTATTTGTTGGGAGGACATCTATAAGCTCAAACTGCTCACACAAAATGCAATTTTTGATGAGAAACAGAAGGAGAAAGAGAAGGGGAGTAAGAGGAAGAAGAGCAACGGGGAAAAAGCAATAGAGGTGGTAGATGTTCCACCCATTTATCTGAAGCTGATGACGATGAAGGATTTGTAGAGGTTGGAGCTGAAGAAGAGGCTGAAACTGAAGGAGAAGAAGCAGTAGTACCTCTAACACTAGAGAAGAAATTAATGAAGGAAATAAAGTTTTCGGAGAAAAGAATTATCAACGCCATAAGAGACAATCTAAGGGAGGTTGGTTTGATTTTTCTAATGCAAAATTAAAGGCGGAAAATTACATAGGTGTTGACAAGGCGAGAAAGACTATAGGCCAAAAGGCGATAAAATCAAAGGCTGTCTAGAAAGATAGAGCACCGGTTGACGAGTCTATATAAATTTATGAAGAAACCTCGCCAAGAGCTTTGGTGGAAATGGGAAATAGGTAGTCCTCGTGAGCCAATGTTTTGGGAGATTATACTAAAGGATGACATATGGCTTGAATATGACATAAGTTTTTTTAAACTTTAATCATGAAAGTCACAAAGGTCACAAAGGTCATAGAGGTCATGAAGGACACGATGGTCACAAAAGGTCACAAATATACAAAAGGTCATAACGGTCACAAATGTTATTTTGGATCATATGTATTCATGAGTATCAATTTATTTTGCAGCAAATGGATGAGGCATTGTTGGAGCTGCATAACCACATCAAGAATATCCAATGCAATATTGGTTAAATAATTAATAAAGTTGTGATATCTATTCATGCAGTAGCTCAAGATGTCAATGGACGATGACATGGAAGAATTGTTGGATGTTCTTAAAGACTATTTGGAAGGTACATATACCTTGAGAGCCACATCAAAGACGCTAGCAAATTACAGTGCTTTGTCTCGGTTCTTAAGATTCCATCGTCTGCAAATTGCTACATGCCTTGTCATAAGGTAGCCATTAAAGTGGATTTGAAAAGGAGATGCATCACGATATATGACTGCCAAAAAAGGTTGAAGGAGACGCATATTGATCTTGTGGTTTAGATTATAACAAGAGGTTTGCCTAAGATGTCGCAAGTTGGAGGTTTTCATTCCTAGACATCCAAAGAAGATATACAAGATTACAACTATTATTAAGGTCTATCTTAGAACGAAAATACGAATGACTGTGGTGTTTTCTCCTTCAAATACATAGCCATTCTATCATGAAGGGAGGACAAGTTCCCTAAGATTCCAGCATTTCTTCCATCGTGAGAAGATTATTACATATGTATTTACAAATGAATTAAGTATTGAAGTACCCAAAGAAAAAACGCCTCCCAACATCTCATCCCTGAACTCGGTTTATTTTTTTAAGTTTTAAATTAATTTATATTTTTTAATTTTGAACTCCGTTTATTTTAAATGATATATAAACTCGGTTTATTTTGCTCTCACTTACCATAGAGGTTACGTACAACGTGTGTGCAACCCAAAATAAAGATAATAATAAAAAAGGTTAGAATGGTCACAAAGGTTGGTCACAAAGGTCATACTAGTTGGTCACAAAATCAAAAAGGTCACAAAGGTAAAAGAGGTCCATCAAGTTCAAGGGAAGAAATACCAAAACACATATTTTAAATTATGTATGAACTCAATTTATTTTTTTATCATTTGAAAATAATAATAACAATAATAAAAAATCCACATTAATTAACAATAATAGTTAATCCACAATAATAATAACATCAAGTTCAAGGGAATGAATAGCGAAACACATGTTGCATAACATAGTAATAATTACTTGAAATCAAATATTGTTGGTGGTAGACCCTGTTGAGGGGAGAAACCAAAGCACATGTGTTCCTCCATTGGAGACGAGTTTGAATGTGAGGAACATCCCTCATTTTCCATTTTCATGAAAAAAGGTTCTCTAACCTCCCCTAAAGCAAGTGCCACCACGACTCAAGGACCTCAAATTTAACGACTACACCCTTCTTTGATCGTTCATCAGTATTATCTTACATCTTCTACCGATCAGACCGTTCGACCTCGCAAACCTTATCGCAAGGTTCTGCACATCATCCAAGTTACATCAGTAAACTTAATTAAAAATCGAATAAAGAACCAAAGTGATAAATGATAAATCGGTTTGTAATCACTTCCCACTGCATCTAAGACCAGGTTAGAATACATGGCAGTTTTCGTAAAATAGGTCTGATCAGAAGAAGATGATCCTACTTTTGCATTTGATGATAAATATTTCAAATTATACAAATCGGCTCTAAAACCAATGATATGAAAAACCATGTCACCTTTGTGACTAAAAACTACAAAATCACCAATTCAAAAATCATGGTCCTTCAAGAAATCTTTCCATCCATTGGTGAATCTAGAGCCATCCAGCTTGACTTCTCATGCTCATCGAAGAACTTTCTAGGAATATCCTGCAACAAAAAGCCAAAAACAAAACTTTCATATCTCTACATGCTTTACATGTAACAGACAAAGAGAGAGAGAGAGAGAGAGAGAGAGATAAATAGATGAGATTACAATTTAGTGTTCGAGATAGTCATGAAGAATCATTTGACCGAAATGTTGGAAATGTGGGGTTTGAGATATTTTCGATATAGAATTTTTCACATATTTTTAGAGACAGAGACAAAGATGAGAGACAATGAGAGTTAGAGAGATAGATGGATGAAAATGATGAGATTTAGAGAGAGAGAGATGGACATGAGAGTTTGTCGTATTTAAAAACTGACAAAGCTTGGTATTCGAAAAGATATGAGTATGACATCGAAACGACGGAACTGTACAAAGTGTTGTACTGTAAAACATGTAACCAACTTTGAACAAACATTGTTGAAATATTTTTTTGAGATGTTGGGGAAAAGTTCTGCGGGAATGACGGGTCTCACATGTTCCCTAAAACACCATAGAAATGTCATAAAGGTCACAAATTATGTTGGATGTTTAAATTGTACTTTTGATATATTTAGGAACGTACATCATGTTAATTTAGATATTTTACAATGTCAAACAGTATTTAAAAAAGATTTTTCCCGATATGTTACAAAAAGAGTAGAACAAATAAATGTGCTTCAAAAATGGCAGTAGCGTTTTAAGAACTTGTTGGATGAACTTGAGCAAATTTCAAAAGAATACATTTGATATTTCCTCAAATTTTGACATTATTAATATTATTGTTTATATTGATTCCTAATAAATATCTACAGCTAAAAAATTTTGAAAATGAAAATTTTAAAGAGACACGCATGGGTCGCATGGTTACAAAGGTCAAAATAGTCCTTTTGCATCAATGAGGAAAAATAGATGCAAAATCAATGAATTTATTGATTTATAATGATGAAAGGACATAAACCATACAAAAGAAGACATCTCAATGTTTAAATATGCATCATACTAATTTATGCAAATTGAGGGTCGCATGTGGGTCATATTGGGTCGCATGAGTCAGATGAGTTCTCATAATATTGGGCCGTGATTAACAGTCAATGAGGAAAAATAGGTGTGAACTTGACGAATTTATCAATTTATAAGGATTAAAGGATGTAAACAATAAAAAATAACACATTTTAAACTTTTAAATATGCATCATACTAATTTATACCATTTGAGGGTCGCACATGGATCATATTGGGTCGCATGAGTCGGATGGATTTCCGTAATATTGGATTGTATGACTTGCATTAAATGAAAATAGATGCAAACTCGACGAATTTATTCGATTTATAAAGATGAAAGAACGTAAACCATGCAAACTAAAACATTTTTGACGTTTAAATATGCATAATACTATTTTATGGGAAATGAGGGTCGCACGTGGGTCATATTGGAATTCGCATGCAAATTCGACGAATTTATCGATTTATAAGGATGAAAGGACATAAACCGTGTAGAAAAAGACATTTTCAACGTTTAAATATACATCATACTATTTTATGCCAATTGAGGGTATCACAGGGTCGTATTGGATTGCATGAGTCTGATGTGTTCCCGTAATATTGGGTCGCATGAGTCGAATGTGTTCCCGTAATATTGGGCCGCATGAGAAGATTATTGCAAATGTCTATTCAAATGGAAACAATATTGTTTAAATTTGAACTCGGTTTAGGTTTTTAAGTTTGAACTCGATTTATTTTTGTAAATAACGTGTACAACTTAAAATAACAATAATAATAAAACAACTAAGGTTACAAAGGTCACGAAGGTCACATAATCACCAAGACCACACCGACACCGTGTCCTTCTTCAACATTGTAGAGACTATGCGTGACTGCGTAAAGACCGAGTCCACCGATACCCCAAACATTAAGTAAATCAAAGACGACACCTCCACCATGTCACCTTCATGACGAAATCATTCCATCAGCCCAACTTTACTTCACACATTTGGTTAGACACATCCGATTTAAGAATTTCCATGTTGGTTTTCCTCGTTTTCCTTCAATATGCTCATCGAAGAACTTCCACGGAATGTCTGGCAACAAAAAGCATAAGAAAAAAACAAATATATCTCTACATTCTCTACATGTAAAAGTCAAAGAGATATATGGAGGAGATTACAAGGTAATGATCGAGATAGCTAGGAAGAATCACTTGGATGAATTGTGGGGTTTGAGCTATTTTTATAGAGAACTTTTCAAAGATTTTTCAGAGATGAAGACAAAGATCGTAGAGAAAAGAGATGGGATTCAGTCTCAAATAGTAGATGGTGAGAGTTAGAGAACTTGATGCACGTTTTAAGAGGGAAGAAAGGGATGGATGGATAGAAAAAGCCAAAGCTGGCATTCGAAAAGACATGAGTCTAACATAGAAACGACGAAAACGGGTCCCACATGTTCCTTGAAATCTATAGAAAGGTCACAATGGTCACAAAGGTCGAAAATTATGTTAAACGTTTAAATTATGCTTTCGATACATTTAGGAACGTAAATCATATTAATTCAGATACTTTACAATGTAAAACAATAGTTAAAACATAAATCATGCTAATCAAGATAAATGTGTTTCAGAAGTGATGGTAATGTTGATTCCCAATTAAACATCTAGAACTCAAAATTTTTGAAATAATATTTCTAAAAAGACGTCCCATAGGTCGTAAGGTCACAATAGTATTTTTACATCAATGAGGAAGAATAGATGTGAACTCGACGAATTTATCGAATTAAAAGAATAAAAGGACGTAAACTAAGATTTAGTCCAAATAATTCAAATAATATAGTAGTACAAACTAACAAACTTTTTTTATGTTGGCATTGTCTGGGCTGTTATGTTCCAAACACTGTTAGTGATGCTGGCATTTGAACCCGTTTGTCTAAACAAAAATAGGGTTTTCCTATGAGACTCAATTGGTCCTGGATAATGATTCTCTTTTGGCCTCCCACTTTAGCTTTTCTCAGCCAACATAGGAGGTAGAACTGTAACTTCAGAATATTGAGGAGGAATGTTCCCTTCACTTGAATCAGGAACTGGATACACAGTTTCTTGGTAAGTCAAACACCATGTATCTCGCAGGTAGTATGTTGACCATAATTTTGGTATCTTGTGACTTTTATAAACTTTATGTGCAACCGCAATTGCGTGACTGCATGGATACTTATCCACATCAAATATTTTGCAGTCACACATTCTTATTTGAAGGCTCACTATGCTTCTACACTTCTCATTTCTCACCTCATGCTCATCACTAAACATGTTCAATTCAATAACCTCATACTTGAATGCATGTCCAAACCGTTTATGTAACGTTTTCTTAAAATATGGTGTTAACATTTGAGAATCATCACCAATAGCTGCTTCCAATTTATACCTATTAAACCATTCCACTGTCTTTCTCAAACAAATATCTAAAACGCTAGCACTTAAAACTTTTTTGATGTCTTCAACGTGGAAATTTTTAACTCGACCCCATTAATAGTTAAAAAGTTGCACCTTTCATCCTTTAATTTGCATCTTGCCCATTTAACATGATCAAGTTCCTCTTTCTCCAAATACTTTGCAACATTAGGATACATGTGCAAAGGTCACAAGGGTCACAAAGGTCAGAAGGTCATATAGGTTACAATAGTCACATTTGTACCTAGCCTTCAAATCATTAAATAGCTCTTCAAAATTCGTTCACTGTGTATGTTGCTGCACATTAGAAGAACATTTTTGTACAATATCACCCTTTAAAATCTTTCTACCTTGGCTTTTATTGACGTAGCTCTTTATGTTTTATGATATATGTTGTACACAAAAACCATGATCATATTCTTTGTACACTTGTTTGACTACTTTTATCAAGCTTTTATGGCGATCGAAATCACAACGATATCACGTCCATATGATATCAAATCTTTCAGCTTTCACATAAACCATATCCATGATTCGTCTTTCTCTTTTTCGAATATTCTCCAATCAGAGGATATTTGCGATGTTCACCATCTTACGCGGTTACCACGATCAATGCTCCCTTGTACACTCCTGTCAGAAATGTTGTATCCACAACAACCACCTTACACATGTATTTCTATCCTTTATTTGCCGCTCCCACAGTCATAAAAAGGCCTTTGAAGCTTTTCCCATCACCGTGAAATCGAAGATTTGCGATAGATTCGTGAATGTTTTCTGTAAACATGTGCAACTACCATGGAAGCCTCCTATAATGATCAAATTCATCACCATGAATCTCCTTTTGAGCACTGCAATTGCCTCTTATTGCTATCAAGTACGATACATTAGCACCATATCCTCGAACTCGAAGACTGAATTTCGATTGTTAGGCATATCGTAAACTACCATCACCATCCTTATGCTCTGTTGGCACACCAGTATCACCATCATTACTGTCACAAACCATAAGTTTATGAACGGGTATATTACTGGCACAACCACCATCTTCTCTTAACCCACTGGTAAGTTCACTATCATAATTATACGAATCTAAAATCTTATTGTTTCCGTCGGATTGCTCCCAACTCTACTTTTGTTATTTGAACCTACAATAACATAGTCCTCATAATCTACAACACCTCCATTCTCACCTTCTATATAGCAATGCTTCCAGAAGAATAAGTTAAAGGTTTAATTTTCCTCTCAATTTTCATTTCGCACTCCACACTTTCCGATTATATTTCCACATAAAGCAGAGGTCAAATTCCCTTTATTTGCTCGAATATATAACAAATAAGATGCTTGTAATTCATTATATATGTTAGCTTCCTATTTTAACTTCACATTGGTTGTATTTTTTTCCACCACCATTTTTGCGCATAACTCATCAATAATTTGTTGGTATGTCAAACTAATTAGTGGAAGATAGAAAAATACTTTCTGGTTTTTCTAAACTCTTACAAGTCATTCAAATTTTCCATTAATATTTTTTTCTCATTTACCATAATACCAAAAAAAAAACAAAATTAGTGTGATTTTCTCATCAATTGAATGCAATACACGTGTAAGTAAAACATACAAAGAGGGTAAATTCTTATATGATCCACTGCGACCATGTGTTTCAATATTACTCCGTGACTCAGTGCGACCGTGCGACTCGCTGACTTTGTGACCCAAGGCGAATCTGTGACTAAATGCGACTTTGTGACTCACTATGACCATTTGAGTCACTCCAATTGACTCAATAGCTCGTTTTGACTACAACAATATAAGGCTCGTTTTGATAAAGGGAGAATTGAATCTATACATATTACTTATTCACTCGGGTTATCAAATTCAACAAAGAAACATGAACAACACCATTATCTCCCCACAAACACCATTAATCTGCTCACATTAAAAATAAACTTAAATCCAAGCTAAAAACTCACTATATATACCATTTTTTTCTGTAGAACGTACCAAGCTTCTTTGTTGATAATAAACGATTTCAACCTATTCGCGGTGAATCTGATGTTGATTTGAAGCTACTTATGCGAATCTGATGTAGGAGAAGCGAAATTTTTACGCCAGGGAGAGCATGAAATCCATGTGCTTTGGATGAGAGAGAAAACTATCAATTAAAAGACAATATTTTTTTTAAGAGAATGGTAGGATTGAACTGTTAATAACAGTTTAAATGTATTAAGTTATCTGATCCAATAGCCCATACAATGAACAATATCTAAAGGCTGATTTTTCTTTGCATACATTTCACCATGATTTCTATTTTAGTAGTATTATGATATATGTCACGTCATCATTATCTCATTCTTATCATACAATAATATATATCACATTTATACATTTATATATACTATATATATATGCAAAGTAACTACATTGGATCAAATGGGAAGAATATCAGAAATGCCCTCTTAGGGCTAAAACACTTCAAAACTACCCTCCTAAATCTGATAAAAAAAATTGGAAAAAGACATATGTGCCCTTAATGAAAAACACATACAAAGGAGGGAAAGGCAAATATGAGAGGAGGGAAAACAAAAATTGAGAGGAGGGAAACAAAGTAGAGAGCTATTTCCTTTTATTTTCGAGTGTTTCCCTTCTATTTTCGAACGATTTCCTTCAATTTTTGAGTGATTTCTTCCCATTCTCGAGTGAGTTCCTTCCATTTTGAGCGTTTTGCAGCAATTTTCGAGCGATTTCCAACAATGTTTCAGCCATTTTCAGTGATTTCCGGTGATTTTTGGCGATTTCCGGCGATTTGTAGGTGACTTTCAGCGATTTCGACCGTTTTCCGTCGATTTCTGGCATTTTCCGGCGTTTTCTGGCAATTTCCGGCGATTTCTGACAGTTTGCGGCGATTTATGGTAGTTTCCGGCAATTTCTGGCAGTTTCCGACGGTCGCACTGGGTCACAGGGTCGAACAGGGTCACAGGGTCGAACTGGTCAGACTGGGTTGGACTGGGTCACAGGGTCAGACAGGGGCGCCAGGTCGCAGGGTCGAATTGGGTCGGACTGGGTCGGACTGGTCGCAAGGTCGCAGGGTCGCAGGGTCGGACAGGGTCGCTGGGTCATAGGGTCGTAGGGTCGGATTGGGTCGGACTGGGTCACAGGGTCAGACAGGGTCGCTGGGTCGTAGGGTCGGTGGGTCGGACTGGGTCGTTGGGTCACAGGGTCACAGGGTCGCACTGGGTCTCTGGGTCGCAGGGTCAAAGTGGGTAGAAGGGTCGCAAGGGGTATTTTGGGAATTTTAAGATTTATAAGGGTATTTTTGAAGAGATTTTTTTTTTTCGGGAAGGATATTTTTGAAGTCTTTTAGCCCTACGAGAGTATTTTTGAAGTTATCCCGATCAAATGCCTCGATACCTTTTTATTTAAATAAATTTAAACAATATTAGTAAATACTCTAATTTAAAATTTTAAAATGAACAATCATGTCCCTATATTAAAGGAATAAAATCTATTCCTGTACAAAAATAAAACAAAGACCGATAAAATGATGTCTTGAGTAGTTATATATATGGGCCTTTCACCTCATTTGGAATTCCGAAGTCAAATGTGAGTTCTTTGAATATGTGATCGAGCATCCGCAACATAGTTAATCCACCACTAGTGACTTCCAAGCCCGATTCAAGTTGATTATGTTTCGCCTCTTACTCGAAAAAAGATGATCAAACAAGTCTCCATCACAACCCTTGCAGATCCAACATTTATTAATATAAATAGTAATTAGGTGTCATAATAGTTTTCTACAAGATGCTCGTAATTTATTTGAATAAATTCTGCCGACGATAATGGATGAACCGGATGAATTGCTAGGTTGATAGAAATTATCCAAATGCAGTTGTTGCTCCGCGACAATACAAACACGACCTGCCCCTACCCACCACAAGGCACCATATGCCAGAATTAGGGGGATATACTAGACGTAACCACTCCCTTTGGTTGTGAGTTTTGCAATTTCTACTCTCGAGCTCATTTTACTATCTATTGAAAAGCTTAACTAGTCCATGGCATGTCGGAACGAGGGGACCTCTCGAGAGTATGGGCTTTGTTCTGGGTGGTCGCGGTGATGAAATTTGGGATAGAGTTCGCGGTGTCAAAGTTCTATCCAAATAATATAGGTTACTAACTTGTTGTATACTATCACAATACAAATTTCTTATGTGGAAATTTTTGGGATATTATTCGCTTGATGGTCGAAATAAGCATTTTTCATATGCTTTGATGTATTGTATCTTGAAATTAAATTTAATTTTATCCATTGACATCACAATCATCAAAAAATACGTTTCTACAATAAATATTGTGAATACGAATTTAATAAATTGTTTAATTTGTTGTATTAAAAATTTTTTATATCAAATAGTCACAAATTATATTATCGTAGATAGATTTCAAAATATAAACACTGGTAAAATACATTAATAAAATATTTTATTTTAAATAATTTTTAATATATTTTGTATTTATCTATATATTTTCATAAAAAATATTAAACATTTCTCATTGTACATATGTAAATATACATATATATATGTTGTAAAAGTAATTTCTCGATATATAATTATCGAAAAATAAAAGGATATAAGAATGATTAATTAAAATTTAGTGAACTACGAATTGTTTCCTAAAATTAATATATATAAATATGTCTTAACTATCTACCACAATATACATATAGAAATAATCAGTAAACAAATCTGACAGAGACAAATAGAAAAGAGAAAGGATTTCTCTCAATTCTTTCCACACGTCAAAAGTTGAATCGTAGATCCGATTTTAGTGTGGACTACTTGTAGAGCCCCTGCATAATCAGTGCTTCATCATGCACTCTCTTATTACTAAAGATTATTAATTAGAAATATTGGAAGCTTCGTTTTTGCGAAAAACACCAACACTAAAAGTGATTTATAAAACAAATCTGATCTCAAATTTGTGATGTAACAAAACTCTTTCAATGTTTAATCCTACAACCCTATAATGATTGTTTAGAGGGTATGGTTGTCTGTAGATCTAAAGTTAAGTTTTTCAACAATATTTATTCAAAAGTTTGTGAAAGTTATGATTATAGAGTCGCTCATATTGCTCGGGTCGAGCTAATTCTCGAGGTAGAATTAGGGTTTGGTAGAGCGGGGCTCCACCAAGGATTCTATAAGAGATATCACACTCGACTGGACGTGAGGTCACGTCACGTGTAGGTACTCGACTAAACAAAAGGTTAATCGGGTTGAGCGAATCCACTGGAAATAATTTGGATTTCGGTTGAGTGATGCTCGATCAAGCATTTCGTGATAAATGTGATCATCTCGTTTTCATACGTATTTCTTGCACGATTTAGGAGACTTTTTGATACATATGTGATGTTCTACGTATGATTCCGTATCCGTTTTACTTGCTTTCGTGCTTTTCATGTTCTTACAGGTTTTTACGCGTATTTGGACCATTTTGGAGCAAAGGAACATTGCACGGAGCTAAGGAGAAACTTCGGGGATCCTCACGGGACAAACGGGACGAGATTGAGCATGGAAAAGCCTCACCCGGTCGAGCACAACCCTTGCACGATCGGGCAAAACCTACGGCCAATTGGACAGAACATTTTGCACGACTCGGGCGTGACATGCCCGACCAGATGCCTAGTGCCCCGGCCCGAAACTGCTCAAAACTTAAGTAAACTTAACTTAAAACATAAGGGAACTCGTGGGGCAATTAGGGCAACAATTGGACCGACTTAGGAGGCTTAAAAGGAGGCAAAAAGAGGTGATTACAGCAAGCATACAGAGGAGAAGAATTCAGCAAAGTTAGAGCAGATTCTTGCGAGGAGATAAGCGAGGAGCATTGGAGATCAAGCAGCACCACTTCGGTTTTGTTTGGTTTTTATGTTCCTTAGACTTTCTACTATGTTTATGTTTCTTTACAGACGCATGAGCGAGTAGTTTGTTTGTTCTAGGAGAAGGGATTAGCCCTTGGCTATCCCGAGACCGCTTTTGATCTATTTTGAATGCATCTTCCCGTTTTAGTTCATCTATTCTTTATCTGAGTTCTTGAATTTACTTGTGTTTGCGATGGCCACGTAGATGCATGTGTTAGGGGTTAGGAGAAGGACCGAAAGGAGAATTCTAGTCCTAGAAAGTCAGGTTTAGAACAACCGAGGTTAGGCCACGAAAGTAGGGTAGCAACGGTTGAGGGTGAACGGGCGAATCACAGAGTTTATGGGTTTAGTTCATGGTGTCAGCCACGAAAGTAGGGGGCAGCTTGTCTAGATCACGTGTCTATGCCTTGAGAGAGGGTAGATATCATGTTAGGATCGTCCGCCTTAGATAGCTTTAACTGGGATTGCATGATAGATAGGTTGATCGTGTGTTTCGGTAGTCTTGTGGTGAAACCGGTTTCCTAGGACGTTTGTCTCATCGTTAGAACCCAAGTAGTTTAGTTATTTTCAGTATTTCATTCCTTATTCACCTTCTTTCGTTAGCAAGTTTGATTCGTAGTTCGGTTTTAGGTAGTGTTGCGTAGTCTCTGTGGGATCGACACCTAAAATACTACACACGTGCCGTGCACTTGCGGGTAGATTAGGTTATATTTAACTCTGATACGCATCAAGTTTTTGGCGCCGTTGCCGGGGACTATTGTCAACGCGTCTTAGATTCGAACCTAGAGTCCTTCTTGCTTTACTTTTGTTTTTTTTATTTTTGCTTTTGTTTACTTTCGATTCTTTCTACCTAAGTTTCTTTCGTTCGTTCTTTTTGGTGTATGACCAGGTCGCAGGGCACTTCTAGTCTATTCAGAATCGACCCAGAGATCGAGCGAACTTGCAGACTACTGAGAAAGGGTAAGGAAGAAGACAACACAGAGCCGTCAGAACAACAGAATATGGATAATCAGAACGGCCATGAACATGCTCAGTTACCTCTCGGTAATTTGGGGCAAATGCAGCAACAGCCACTCGTGCCTCAACCACGAGAACCACAGGCTCCTCCACCACGTCGTCTAAGGGATTACGTGGTGCCGAACATGAACAACGTGCAAACAGCCATAAGGATGCCTGCTGTTGCAAGAGAGCAATTCGAGATTAAGCGAGCAATGATAAATATGCTTTATCAGAAGCAATTCATGGGTGGAAACCATGAGGATCCACATCAGCACCTCAGAGATTTCCTCGAACTTTCAGGTACGTTCAAAATTCATGGAGTCTCTGAGGATGCAATCTTGCTGCGTCTTTTCCCTTTTTCAATTGGGGGAAAAGCGAAAGCTTGGCTGCAATCACTCCCCGCGGGATCTATCACCACTTGGGATCAGCTCTGCACACTGTTCCTATCACGCTTCTTTCCTCCGAGTAAGACAATTCAGTTGAGGGGGGAAATCACAACATTCAGATGCAGAGATGGAGAGACTATGTTTGAGGCGTGGGGTAGATTCAAGGATCTTCTACAGTCATGTCCACACCATGGACTTGAGCAGTGGTACGTTATCCAAACTTTTTATAACGGAATTTCAGATGAGCACCGCATGAGGTTGGATAACGCTGCTAGAGGATCATTCATGGATCTAAGCGTCGAGGAGGCATTTGAGCTGATTGATAACCTCGCCATGAACCACACCATGTGGTCAACCCCAAGAGGTATGCCTACTAGCACTCGTCGTTTATATGAGCCTAACCAGAATAGAGCCATGGGTAATGCAGCGAATGCTATGTACTGTGCGAATTGCGGAGATACGGATCATGTAGCGCATCAATGCACAATACATGAGGATTACAAACAGATGAATTATGCTCAGCAGCAAGGCAACACGCAATTCGGGAATACTTACAACCCGAATTGGAGGAATCATCCAAACTTGTCATACCGAACGACTCAACCGGTAAGGTATTCGGAGTTTCCACCAAGGCAGAATAATTTCCAGCAAAACAACCAACAACTCCAGCAAGCACAGCAAGCGCCGCAAGCCCCTCAACCTCCTCAAGCCGTTTCATCACACCTAGAGGTGGTATTGCTCGAATTTATGAAGAAGCAGGAACGGCAACAGAAAATCGGGCATCATTCCACCCACACAGCACGTACGACTTGCCCTAGCCGCACCCGAGCGGGCACACTCACTGCCCGAGCGGGTCGCGGTCCGAAACTGCTCAAAACTTAAGTTAACTTAACTTAAAACATAAGGGAACTCGTGGGGCAATTTAGGCAACAATTGGACCGATTTAGGAGGCTTAAAAGGAGGCAAAAAGACGTCATTACAGGAAGCTTACATTGGAGAACAATTGAGGAGAAGATAGAGCAGATTCTTGCGAGGAGATAAGCGAGGAGCATTGGAGATCAAGCACCACCACTTCGGTTTTGTTTGGTTTTTATGTTCCTTAGACTTTCTACTATGTTTATGTTTCTTTACAGGCGCATGAGCGAGTAGTTTGTTTGTTCTAGGAGAAGGGATTAGCCCTTGGCTATCCCGAGACCGCTTTTGATCTATTTTGAATGCATCTTCCCGTTTTAGTTCATCTATTCTTTATCTGAGTGTTTAATTTACTTGTATTTGCGAACGGCCGCGTAGATACATGTGTTAGAGATTAGGAGAAGGACTGAAAGGAGAATTCTAGTCTTGGAAGATCAGGTTTAGAACAACCGAGGTTAGGCCACGAAAGTAGGGTAGCAACGGTTGAGGGTGAACGGGCGAATCACAGAGTTTATGGGTTTAGTTCAAGGTGTCAGCCACGAAAGTAGGGGGCAGCTTGTCTAGATCACGTGTCTATGCCTTGAGAGAGGGTAGATATCATGTTAGGATCGTCCGCCTTAGATAGCTTTAACAGGGATTGCATGATAGATAGGTTGATCGTTGGTTTCGGTAGTCTTGTGGTGAAACCGGTTTCCTAGGACGTTTGTCTCATCGTTAGAACCCAAGTAGTTTAGTTACTTTCAGTATTTCATTCCTTATTCACCTTCTTTCGTTAGCAAGTTTGATTCGTAGTTTGGGTTTAGGTAGTGTTGCGTAGTCTCTGTGGGATCGACACCTAAAATACTACACTCGTGCCGTGCACTTGCGGGTAGATTAGGTTATATTTAACTCTGATACGCATCAAAATGGATAGCTCGACCAGGTTCCTTGTGTACCAATCGAGTCAATTGTTGCTCGGGCCGAGAGATTTCGTGGGTTTGAAAATGATCGATCGAGCAAAGGGTGCTCGAGTTGAGCGGTCTCCGTGAGGTGCCACTCGGCCAAGCTCTAAGATCGCTTGGGCCGAACAAAATCATGAGGGTAAATTTGTGCAAAGGCACAGAGTTGCTCAAGTCGAGCGAATCCACTTCAAAAATTGCAAAATGTTGTTCAGGCCGAGAAAATAGTTACTTTACTCGAGCAACGTCTCTGTCATGGTCACTTGGACTGAGCGTATGACTATCCGGGCTGAGTGTTTCCTCTATGACTCGGGCCCAAGCAATATGATTGCTGATACTGCTTGTTCCAAGTTAAATAAATTAGTATAAACTACCGACAAGTGCACAACACGTGTGTAGTACTCTAGGTGTCGATCCCACAGAAACTACGCAACACAAACTAAACTAAAAAACGAATCAAACTTGCTACAAACGAATATGTTTTTAGATCAAATAACTAAAGGCAATAAACTAACGAATTGTTGGTAATAAAACAAACGTTCTAGGATACGGTTTCACCACAAGGCTCTGTGGAAACAACAATCAATCAATCAATCTAATAATGCATTCCCAATCAAGGCTTCTAAGGTAGACGATCCTAATATGATTTCTACTCTCTTTCAAGGCATAAAAACGTGATTTAGTCAAGTGACACCCTACTTTCGTTGCTGATCCCTTAACCTAAACCCATCAAGTTCTGTGATTCATCCGATTTCATATCCTCAACCGTTACTACTCTACTTTGTGACCTAGTCTCGGTTGTTCTAAGCCTAAATGTTCGAGATCAGAATCCTCCTTTCGGTCCTTCTCTTAAATCCCTAAAAAAAGGTATCTACTTGGCCTTCACAAATACACGATATTCAAATACTCAGACATAGAATAGATAAAAAAAATAAGGAATTGCATTCATAAATCAATCAAAAAAGGTTTCGGGATTACCTTGGGCTAATCCCTTCTCATAGAACAAAATTACTACTCAGACATGAGTTCGAAACAAAGCATCATGAAAGAAATAGTTAATCTAGAGAGCATAGAAAAAAAAAACGAGGTCCGGATCGATTTTCCAATGCTCCCCTCTTGTCTCTTGCTCGATGACTGCTCAATCAGATGAGAGAATTCAAACTTCCCCTTTTAAAACGTGATGGTGTCCTCTTCTCCTTCAGCGGCTTGCCCTGTTTCCTTTTCTCTTTTCTTTCCTTTTTGTCTGGTTTCCTTTTCTCCCTTCTTTCCATTTCGACCGACACGCATCCTGCATGGGCTCCTCTTGGCTGCTGATCCGCGCGGGCTTGGAAGCACCCTGAGTCATGCAGATTATGCTGGATGGTGCAGCCCGCGTGGGCTAAGGGGTCGAAACCGTGCGGGTTCATGTCCTTTCTTGGGGCATGGTCGTGTTTGCTCCTTTTGCTTGATTCTCGGGGTATTCCGTGCAGTTCCTTGGTCTGACTCTGCTCCGAGCCATTTGTAGCTCCAAGTATGTGCAGTTGAAGAATCAACATCCTTAAGCTCGATTATGCTTTTTCGCCTTAAAACCTTTGAGAGTAATTCGTCCCGTGTATGTTCTTTAGCTCCGAAACAAACCAAATAAGCTTCAAAACCTGCAGGAACATGTGAATACGTAAACAAGTAAAACAAATATAAAATCACAAGTAAACTTCACAATTATCATCACGAACATCTCTAAAATAATTCGAGAAACGTGTACGAAAACGAGATGATCAAGATCCCCCAAACTTGGATGTTTGCTTGTCCCTAAGCAAACGTAAGCATGAAACACATGGGAGATACAAAAACAAGAATTTCCCTTTCTCCTAGAGACACCGCCAAGGCAGACCTAATCGATCAACTAGCAAGTTATGAGCAAATTCGACCTATTATTTTCAGTCTTCATCCTAGGTTCACCATGGCTACCCATGGGAAAGCAAATCAAAGGCAACCCACGCAAGAAGCCGTAACTCTCTCCACCAAACAAGACTTAGCCAAGTGCTAAACATAGAATAAGAGAGGATTCTTGTTTCGTTTATGAGCTTCTTTCTTTCTTTATTCTCTGCTAAACATAGAATATAAGAGGATTCTTGTTTCGTTTATGAGCTTCTTTCTTTCTTTATTCTCTTTTTGTTCTTGTTTTATTATGGTTTTTTATATATGCAAACATACTAAGTCTCTGGGACGTCGTATTTGAAGGGATGCAACCTCTACTTAGACCAAGGCTACCAGTGACGGTATACTCTTGCATGCCATTCAAGAGAGCAACATAGTAGATGGCTTTTTTATCGTGCAATGCCCTTACGAAGTAGAAAGATGATCTTTTACCCACCACTTAGACCCGAAACATCGAAAAGTGATAACACGCAATCCGTTATAGTTTTTATATCATTCTTATGTCTCGTTTAGAGTAGATTATTCATATTTCATT